>BQNB010002619.1:0-56470 GCA_026074375.1 Tanacetum coccineum | reverse complement strand
CTTAAATTCCTAAGTAGAAAGAGTGTTATATAAATTGAGTAACCGAGTTTGTAATTGAGTATAAACATGAGTATGTAAACAAATATGTAAAGTAATGTAAAACAAGTGAAAGAGGGGCTATAAACTCACCTCGATGCTGAAGAACAATTGACAGATAGGCATCTACTATGCACAACACAAACGGAAGACGAACGGCTCGATCAAGAAATTGCAACTAATCTTATCGGCTAATACCCACTAACTTAGAATGATGAATGTGATACGTTGATAAAAGATTTAGATCTCAAGTTGTAATAGTTTGGTGGTTGGTTAAATAAAATAAAATAAAAAGTAAACGCAGAGTGTGTAATATATTCCGTGTATATTACATAATGAAAATGACCAAGTATATAATTCATATCGTGAATTGTATAACGAGATACACAACCAAAGGAATAACTCGAAGCGTATATATTACACGACATGTGTTATATCTAAAAGGTGACAATTAAACAAAATGGTCTAATTATATAATACTTTCCAAGTATTATATAAGAAAGATGATAAAAATAAATAAAACTAAATAATTTGACACGCGCCCGGATATCCCCAAATGATTTAGTAGAAAGTTCCTTTATGAAAATAAACGCACGTTTTAAAGTTGTAGACTAGATTGATAAAATCTCTAAAATTATAGCTTACGTTTGATTATCGGGTCTTCACGATTTAACATTTCTTAAGACATTTCAAGATAATAAATAAAGTAGTTTTGTAAAAATTTACTAAGCGTAGCAATTTATAAAAATCTCGGCATGACCTATTCGTTCATGTGACGTTTTCCATATTAACAAAAGTTAATTATTTTCCCTCCATTGAATCAATCCGTGTTGCAAACCCAAACACACCACTTAAGGTTATTATAATCGCAAAAATAAAGATAATAAATAAAGTATTTATTTAACCATTCCCACCATTTAGATCCGGTTTTAATATTTATAAAATGTTATATTTATTAGTCGATTTTTATATAAACCAAACGCTCCAACTACATAACCAAACTAACACCCCCTCATGTTGTTTTCTGCCCAACCAAACGCCACTGTTGGCGCTAACAGCCAAACCAAACACACCCCTTCGGTGTAACTCAGCAAACCAAACGCTCCCTTTTGTCGAAACTGCACAACCAAACGCACTCTAAGCTTATTTAAAACCAAACGCGCCCACTGCTGCTGACCCGGACCCCAAACGCACTCTTGTTTCTATAAACAAAACCAAACTACCTAAATCTGTTGTTAACCCAAACACCCTTCGTTGGCGCTAACTGCTAAACTAACGCACCCTATGTGGTGTTATCAAAAACCACACGCAGCCTATTGTGCAGCCATAAACCACGTACCCTTTTTGGTAATTTAACCCGAAACCAAACACATCCTATTGTTATTCTACACAGCCAAACGCACTCTGCTGGTGAATAAACAAACCCAACGCACCCTTCGGCTGCCACTATGAAAATCAAACGCACCCTAATCGTTCTAAAAACCCAAACGCACCAATGCTCGGGCCTGCTAAACCAACGCACCATTCTTGGCTTGCACCGAGCACCAAACGCACCCTTATGTGGTGCGGCATGAAAAACCAAACGCACACTCGTGCGTTATACAGCCGACCCGACGCACCCTTAGGTTGATTTCACCAAACGCACCCGTTGGTGTTATGACAAACCACACGCACCCTGTTGGTGGTTTTCATCAAAACCAACCACACCATTTTTGTGGTGCTGCTGTTAAACCAACGCACCCTTGTGGGTCGTTGTTGCAGCGGTGGTGGTGGTGTAGATGAGGTGGTTGTGACGATGGTGGTAGGGTGGATGTGGTGCGGTTGTGGTGTTGATGATGATGATGATGACATCGTTTGGAGATGGTGATGATGATGGCGTGATGTGGATGGTGGCGTCGGTGGCATTGGCCGGAGGTTGGTGGCGGCGCCGGATTAATGAGAGAGAGGGAGAGATGTGTTATAAAAAAATAATGAACCCTAATACACCTTATATATATATACCAAAAAGTTTAAAAACCAAATATAAAGTTTATAATACTTGAGGGGTGATGATGAAAATATTACCACATGGACCAAAAATGTAACTTTTGGTAAATATTGGTTCGGGACTCGTTTGAGCGACTTAACAGATGATTCATCGCGCGAAACTTGCGCCATTGTTTTCTAAATCATTTTTCTGATAAAAATGAGTATTCACTCGACTAATTTTCGTAAACGTTTTATAAAATTTATTTAAAACGTTTATTATTTATTTCGTATATTACTAATAGACTTTGTCCGTAAAAATAAATTTTAACTTTAATAATTGCGTTTTTAACAAACGTCTTTGAATAACACGATAATTAATTTATTAAACAATTTTTATTTAATATTTTCATTTAATAAAACGTGATAATTAAATATAATTTAATTATTTTTGTGTTTCTAAATCTTGCGAGGGCATTTCAGTTACCTTCTGATTGTTTTCGGGTCTCGGTCAAAACTAAAAAGTTGTCAGGAACGTCGTTTTACGTCAAATTGCTTTAGCCCGAGTTGTGAGAATGTGATTTAGTAAGTCGTTTTTGATAAGTCAACTTAGGAATAAAATATATATTTTCTCGTTTTCGAGTCAAATAAGTTTAAAATAAAATTGTACTCGAGGTATGTGACAATAAATGTGATTTATTATTAAAATATGTTCTGAATATTTTTACCAATTACGTGGTAATCGTTTTCATGTGACGATAAAAAAAATCAGAAGTCAAAAAGTAAGATCGGACCTGAAAGTTAAAGTTTAAAATATTCATTTAAAACTCCGAAAATTGCCGGATGTTACAGTACCTACCCCTTAAAGAAATCTCGTCCCGAGATTTATAATTTGTGTTAACCGATTGTGTGACCAAGAAAAGGGTTTAAGATTTAATAAACCAGTTCTAAACAAGACGCTAACAACTTTATCCAGAAAATTTGGTGTTTCGAGGCTTCTCAATATACTAAATTTTTTGGCTAAGGTTGACCAGGATATTTAATCCATCAAAATGGGTATCTCAAATAAAATCATTACAGATCTTACGACTGATATAACCATGTTATAAAGAAAATGCAGTCTTTTAATAGTGAAAGCATCGAAGGAGAAAGTGTAGTTACGTGAGTATGTTTGTATAAAGTTCTAAATGTTCCAGAACGGAGTCTCGTTTCTGATATCTGAAATCTTCAATGATTAATAATGGATGAGACTAATTGAAGTAAGTATCCGACTTACTTAGGCAATACTAGGATGTATTGCGACCTAAGTCTTCGTACTAGTGGTCCGAAATGAATAATCCGACTATCTCTTTCGTCGATAGGTGTTTACCTAGTTTAAGAGAGGTTGCATTACCTATTTGATAAAGTTGTACCAGCTGGGACCGCTCCAGGACCCAACAGCAGTGACCATAGCGTCAATACTATAACAAATGGTGATGGGATGCCGAGAATGAAGACATTTCGAGAAGCAATATTCCCATAATAAAGTTTAACAAATGGGAGGAGCTCGCGGGAGAGCTTATGCGATAGACGGTGGAATATTGTATTCAATCGTTAGTTCGAGGATGAATAAACTCCATTAGCTCAAGTGTAACAAGTTTGTTAGTTCCACGAACAGTTCGTGATCGGCGAGGATTAGCAACAGAAAAAGTAATAACTTAAGAATGTGATAAGGTAGCTCCAAGTGGGGCCTTAAGATTCTGCTGAGTAGTAAGACACGATTGTGTTTCTAGACCTTTATA
This sequence comes from Tanacetum coccineum, assembly GCA_026074375.1. Taxonomy (NCBI): domain Eukaryota; kingdom Viridiplantae; phylum Streptophyta; class Magnoliopsida; order Asterales; family Asteraceae; genus Tanacetum; species Tanacetum coccineum. The sequence continues at coordinate 52,688 of BQNB010002619.1, read as the reverse complement.
ACGAATTCCGGTGATTATCGAGTTCATGTTCTTACTCGCCTCACATTGCATACCATTAAACCCACTCATTTATAATTCATCATTTGCATAAAGAAGCGTCCTAATTTATGTAAATGATAAATTTATAAACTTATGGTTCGGGGATTTATAATTTATTTATTTAAATGAAGAGGCGTCCCAATCCTTTTAAATAAACAGATTATAAATCATCCTACTTAATAATTTCTGATGCAACACGCGTACACACAAAGTTTTCAAGGTGGTGGATGACATGACGATGCATGTGCTCTAATGAGTATGGGACGAGTGTTCCAAACTCGTCTTCGGAGACAGAGAGTAAAACTACCCAAAAAAAATTCGACCTAGAGTTCAAGATAGGAAATGAGTACCCTGGTTAGAGTAAACCATGTAAAAGTCTCGATGAACCAGTCAACATAACAATTATCATATCAATCCTCATATTACAAGTCCCGCCCATACAAGACTTGTAATACTTAGGTTCATACATAATCCCATGTAAACAAAAATTTATGACGGTCTCCACGTAATACGATATTGTATAAAGCTATGAAGAAAATACTATTCTTAAAGAGCATTGTTTAACTTACAATGTCTGAGAACGAAATGAGACCATTGTGCAACTCACAATGTCTAAGAAGTAAGATGAGACCATTAATACACTATAAAATATATATACTAATATAACCTTAAGAGCAATTAAAAAAATTCCCTAAGGAAAATTCACTCTCAAAAATATATAATATACATATATTATTACGATTTATTTAACTGGGAGTGATGATCTACCCGGGTCGTTTCACCCAAACTTGTGTAATTGAAACACGTTTTAGCTCGGATTATGCTTTGAATGAGAGGAAAGATACTTTTTGGAGTTACTATAACTACTAAATAAAAACACAATTCAAATGAACAATTAAAGCTATTAAACACTAAAACAAACTTAACGAGAGCAATTAACCAGCGACAAATAAGTAATACACTAAAATTATCTCCTAAATGTAAACTAAATTTCTATCCTAAATAGGACAAAAGGAAAAAACATTTTTTTTGCTATTTTGAATTTTTATTTTCATTACATTAAAACTATTTAAATTAATTAATCCTAAAAAAATAGCAATAAAGTCTACAATTGGGAAAAATATTTTTAAACTTAGAAAGTCTAAAATAACATAAAATTTAACGAAAAACTATTTTTAAACTATTTAAAACATTAAACTCCTATTTTTAAAATTAAAAAATAAAAACTCAAAAATGAAATTAAAAATCTAAAAAGGTTGAAAATGATTTTTCCTAATGTAAAACTAAAGCATTTTTTTATAAACCTAAAAACAATTTTTTTGTAATTTTTTAAAACTTTTTTTCTATTTTTAAATGCTTTTCGAAATTTAAAATACAAGAAAAATTATAAAAAATACAAGTCTTAATGAAAAATTATGAAAAAATCAGGACAATTCTAAAATGAAACTAAGATCCTATGAAAAATAAAAGGAAAAGCCCAGGCTCAAGGAAATTACGCTTAATTAAGCCTTTACAAGATACGGTTATTAGTAATAATTAAGGGAAATGAAAGTGTGGTTAACAAATAAATGTTGCAAGCTATGACAAGTGAAAAGTCCCAAGGGCAGTGGTAAGACGTGTGGTTTGTTTAGGTGAGGTCTCGGGTTCGAACTATTAAGCTCTTAAACAGCTTATCAAATTAGCTGAATCAGTAAGTGAGCCTTAAAGCTCACTTTTACTTATTTACTTGCAATAAGCTCCCAATTAAGCTCATTTTTTAAAAACAAAAGAAGTTTTGGAAAGCTTGTGATGTGCTTTTAATCTATTTTTGAAAAAGGAAATTTGAGCTTAAACACTGAAGACAAACATGAAAATGATGATGATGTAACAAACTCAGAAATAAGATAAACGCTCTTAAAAAATTTTCTTATGCTCAAATTGCTCATAATAAGTATACTACCACTCAGCTTTTGTAAACTACTTTACCTATTATATGCTAAGTAAACCAAATCATAAAAACCTTAAGTTATAAGCTAGAAATATATAATTTAGAAAGCTACTTTACTAAGGAACTGTTTTTGGGCTTTTGACTTTTAGTGACTTTTAAACTAAATTTACCTAGGAATTTAAGCTAGAAAATGAAAGTTAAGCCCTAATCTATATAAAGCTATTCCTAATCTATAAGATACTAAAGAATAAGCTTCTAAACCCTACAAATTCTTGCTTAAAATAGGGCTAAAAGACGACTTACATACTCAGCAGATGCTGAGTATGTTACGTCAGTGTAATGCTATGCAATTGGCCAAGTTTAAAACCAAAAAGTGCAGGGTACACCTATGTGGTTTTATAGCTGCACTAGACACACTCCAATTGAGTGCAAAAATACAATGCAAGCAAGATCTAAGCCTTGGAAGGCTTAGATCAAATTTTCACAAGCTTAAGGAATAGGAAAAAGTGCCCTGGTGCAAAGCTTAAGATAATAAACTCAAAAATGCTTAAAAATCTAAAGTAACTTTCAAAACTTTTTTAAAATTCATTCATTACTAAAAACTCAGCTGTCCAAATTGAACTACCCAAATTTCTTTGACTTTTTACGTGGAAATTAAGCTAAATCCAACACTCCTTAATGTGATGACAGAAATTATGAATTAGCTATATGATTAATGAAATCCAATTGACCACCTAATTACAGTAACTCTGAGCTTAAAACAAGCTTATAAACATGATAATCAATAGGTGGATTAACTAAATTCTAAGAATTAAAAACTATTCTTCCTATATTTTTGGATTTTTTTATAGAAATTTTAAGACAGAAATTGGAAACAATTATCTAAGACTATAAAGCTTAAAAAACAGATGTTACAAACTTTATCAGAGATCAATAAAGCACAAATAAGCCAAGATAAGGCAACTAGATAATCATATATGATAACTTGAAAGGCATGTAAGTAATCTATACTATTAAGCTTTATTTACTCGAAAATTTGAAAGACAAAAGGAATTTAAAAGAAAACTTACAAAGAGCCTAGCTTAACAAGGCTTATTATGCTCTTAGAGCTTATCTACTAGCTCCCTAGCTTATGAATAAGCTAGGGTAATGGTCCTTGGGAGTTCCTCCATTGTTAACTCCCCTTCCATATTCAAAAGTCCAAATTGCAAAGGTAATTAGATTTAGAGCTGATTTTAAGGCTTAGGTATGATTAAGATTTAATTCAGCTCCATAATAAGCTTATAGACTTATTAGAGCTTATGAAGGCTTATTGACATATTTGAGCTAATGAGTAAAAGAGATTAAGAAAAGACAAACACTGAATTTATTTAAAAAGCTTTGATTACATTATATAAAAGAGAATTACATCTGATTTAAAAGAGAATTACAAATAAGCTAATTATCTGAAAGCTACACTAAAAAAAGCTAGAAAAAGAAGATAAAAATTAACACCCTTGTGTGTGTGAGCTGAGGTCTCTATTTATAGCCTCAACATGAAGCTTCTAGGAGTCTGAGTCATTCCCCTGCTCCTTTAAATCACCACCTTCCATTAATCCAATCATTTGAGAATAATTTGTGGCCGTTTGATCAACCTTGGGATTCACATGGATTGCCAAGCTGGCACTCCATGATGTGACGTTTGTGTTAGTTTGCTGAGTGAAATCAATGCAAAATCCTCATTCCATTGTGCTTTCTCCATAGCCACGTGGCTTGATTGCTTAAGTGAGCTAATGAGATCACTTGATTAGACTGATTTAGCCTTGCCATTTCATTGTAGACCTCTTGAATAGACATCCGTACCCTTTAATTTCAAAAAGCCCTTTGATTTACCTATGGTGAAAGCTGGGTCGGGAGATGGTAATGTGTAGTGTCACTCATTTGGGCCCAAATTTAAGGTGTGGGGGGGGGTGGGGTGGGGGGGGGGGGGGGGGGGGGGGGGAAAGGGTAATTTTCAGTTATGACTTTGGCTAAATTGCAAATCCAGTCCTTGTCTTTGCATTTCTCTTTTTGTAGTGTAAAAGGTGTTTCAGAAATTACAAGATTGGTCCCTGTGGTTTATATAAAAGAGAAGTGGACTAGTTAGTTGGGCTTTTGGATTGGGCTTTTGGTTTAAATGGCTTAGGGACCATTTGTGGACTTTTCTAAAACTTGGAGGACTAAAGTGGAATATTTTGGATTTTGTCCTTTGTGATTGACTTCTGTTGACCAAGATTGACTGGAGGTTTGACTTTTTCTGGCTTTGGCTTCCGGCTTTTGTTCACTCTTCCGTTCTCGTGTCCGTGTTTGCTTGTTTTTGATGGTTTTCTTGTGATTTCTGATATATCCGTACCTGCACACACAAAACACAAATACAAGCATATTTTTGCCATTTTTGGTCTGTTTTTGGGTTTAATTGGGTTATTTTAGGTAATAAACGGATATTATCCTCGTCTTTTAGTGCTTTTTACCAATTTTCAAAATTCCCCAAACTAAACCATTGCGTGTCCTCACGCAATATCACATGCCTTATAACCAAATACCTCAAAACTTCCACAAACTATACCTTTGAAAAGTAGCAAAGAGTTTTGTTGAGAGAGCTAAGAGATCACAAGTTATAAAAACCCGAATTCCTATTTTCAAAACTTTTTTCTCTTTTTATGATTTTTCTTGATAATTAACTACCTAACCACAACTTATTTGTGTTGACATAATGTATTGTTTTCATTACCTCATTGGTAACTTTAAGGATTCTTAGGAACAAAATGCATAAATAGTATCTAACTGATAACTTCATCATCCCGATTATTTTTCCACTTTTCAATGCTTAAGCTTCAAAAATACCAAAGATCATTGTCAATTATAAGTCATGACACTAACACAACTCAGAAATATTAATTGTGTACTTAATTTTCCTCCCGTAAATCCTACTTTTGTATCTTAAGATTTTACTTAAGTCATATACCCGAAGGCTCTTTAAGACTTTTATTTCGATACTTATTAATTCCAAAAATAAAGCGTAACGGTTAGACTCCCTCTCCACTCCCCCCCCCACCCACACCCACTAACAACGCAATACAATTAGTCCTAGCCCCTTTTTCAAAAGATCAAATGTCATCAAGATTAAAGTCCACATCGAGGCAACCAAAATTTGGCTTTAATAAGGCTACTTAAGCAAAAGGTACATTCATGACATATACCCTAAGGCTCTTTAAGAAATGAATGGACCAATATCTATTTGACCATTACCTTAGGCTCTTTAAGGCACAAAATAAGACAAAAAATTAAGCAAAATTATTTAAACTCAGTCCTTTTAGAAGGCTACACATCGGCACGCCTCTCGGAAAAGATGTAGCAAAACATATTTCGACATCCGTATTCCTCGACCTTTAAGAAGGCTGTAACATTGGTTTGTGAGCGGCAGATACCAACCAAACTTTTTCAGTCCTCTGGATTAATATTGTATCTCTACTTATCCCTTATACCTAAGGCTCTTTAGGAATAAGCAAAATATTTATTAATGTGATACATATAGTATGCCAAATTAAGTATTCCTGATGTGTTCTCATCCTAATCACAAAAGGAACTAAAGGAAAACTCTCTTTTAGCATTCTTCATTGACCAAAAAAAACCGCACAACCTCTATTTATTAAAACATTTATATATAAGGTTAAAACAAGCTATTGGGAGAAAAAACCACAATTAACACTTATGAGTTTGAAAGAAAAACAACAATTCATACGTTTAATGTCATGGGACTTATAAATAAAACAATTCATTTCTCGTTCTTGCAATTTAAAATTCTCCTAAGGAAAGAATTCGCAAAAATACTTAGCCTATATAAAATCCAACTCGGCATATTTATAAATCTTACTTGAGATTTTAAGAACAAGTCTTCATTTTTAATAACGATTCAAGTTCTGGCATTGTTTAAGTCTACATGAGACTAGACACAAATAATCATCATTAATTGTTAAGGGAGAAAGCTAGGATCTCGACACGTTCGATGGGTCAAAATTTACTTCTTTTTCTTACCATCGGAAACCTACATTTTGTCTTAAACACTTATTTTTATTATTATTATTATTATTTTATATATAATTTAATGAAAATAAGAACTTAAAAATTAATTTTTTTGCTATTGTTGTGGGAAAAAGGGCCAACCCACACACCCCCCTCATCCACTTCGTGAGAACGAAAAAATAACGGCAGGTAACATCAAATCGATAGATTCCCTCCCCAAACTAAAATGAAACATTGTCCTCAATGTTTAAAGTCGGGTCTCTACGTAAATCTAAGCCGTTTATGAATTATGCAAAGATAAACGTGAATCGATAAGATGAAAGGATATTGGATTTCCCCAAACTAATTTCACACAAAGGATGAGAAGCTCGAGTGAAACGGGATACAACACCGGACACGAGAGGCTTCAGAAATTGTTGGGTTGATCCTATAAAAATCACAACAAGCAACAAACAACAAACAACGAGAAATCGGAAGAGGATAGCCTCTTCACACATCACAACACATTAGATAGAAAATAGAAAGGAATAGAAAGCGATAAGCTGCGGGGTGAATCCCATGAGCGGCTTGTTTTTGGTCACCGAGTCACAAGCTTGACTCGATCCTTGAATTTAGTTATCCTTAGGGAGAGTGTGGAGATTCCGGGACTACTTGGGTGAGTATGTCCCTAGAAGTAATGTTTCACTAGGGTGACCATTTACTTTGAAATTCGGGCCATCGGGTTGAGATAATTCCACTGTTCCATAAGGAAAAAAAAACTTGCGATAGTAAAGGTCACCGACCACGAGTTTAGCTTTTCGGAGAATATCTTTAACCGCGGAGTTGAAGAGTTAAAAAACTTGATCACCCAACATTGATGATTTCGATTCTTGATTTTGGTCATAAGTTTCTTCGTCTTCTCCTTGTAGATTAATGAATTCTCATAAGCTTGATCTCGAAGCTCGTTAAGTTCATTTAGTTGCAGCTTCCGATGATCACCCGCGGTTTTGAGGTCGAAATTTACATGCTTAAGAGCCCAATATGCTTTGTGTTCCAATTCGACTGGTAAATGACAAGACTTTCCATAAACGAGCTGATAAGGTGTGCATCCGATTGGTGTTTTGAAAGCGGTTCAGAATGCCCACAAAGCATCGTCTAGCTTGTCAAGACCAGGAGGCACGGTTTTTCCCTACCGTCCTTTCAAGAATACGCTTAAGACCACGATTTGACACTTTAACTTGACCACTCGTTTGAGGGTGGTAAGCGGTAGCTAAACGATGTGTGACTCCATATTTAGACATCACTTTGGCAAATTGATCATTACAAAAGTGGGTCCCACGATCGCTTATTATAGCTCTCGGTGTTCCAAATCAGGCAAAAAGAGACTTTAAAATTTTCACAACTACACGAGCATCGTTTGTGGGGAGCGCCTTCGTTCACAATTTCGATAGATAGGTCGGACTGCTACAAGGAATTACCCTTTCCCTTTGGATGACGGAAAAGGTCCATAAAATCATGAAGTACCCTATATGTCGAAGATTTCACATAAAACCTTGGATAACGTTTTAGAGGCATTTCCATCACGTTGAGAAATTTTGCCTTGTCGTGGCACGCTATCACAAGATTTGATCATCGATGATGGAGCATTCTCGTATATAGTATATGCCAAAAGGAAACCGAGGCATCAAATTACTTTTTCGAGCGGTAAGATTGGCACTATGATGGGGGCCCCCCCGGTGGGGTCCTTCATGGACAAGCCTGGAGATTTCACGAGCTTCGTGTCAGATACACACCTTACGAATCCAAATGATTTGATCCGCACATATACGAATGAAGGTTGGGATCCATCCCAGAATAATGTTTTTAATCTTTGAAAAATTTCCTCTTCTTCTGTTGAGTTTGACATTCCTTTTATGATAAAATTCCCGCTTGTAGGTTTGCAAAATCAGCAAACCATGGGGTTTCTTTCCGTTTGAATATAACTCCAAGAGGTTTCTAAAGGAAAATTTCGTTAATGTCTCTTGTTTTCAAACAGCTTTGTGAGGATTCTCGATGTCTTGACAAATGATCGGCGGCCTGGCTAGTATTTTTATTCATTTTTTTGTCAAGAATGGTGATATCAAACTCTTGTAAAAGTAAACACCCATCGATGCAACCTTGCTTGGCATCTAGTTTGTCATTGAGGTATTTTAAAGCAGAGTGGTCGGTATAAACAATGCTTTTAGATAATACAAGATATGGCCGAAAACTTTTCAAAAGCATACACTACGGCGAGCATTTCCTTCTCTGTTGTAGTGTAATGAATTTGAGCTTCAGTTATCGTCTTACTAGCATAATGAATTGGTTGGAAAATGCTTCGTCTTACGTTGTCCAAGAAACGCACAATCGCAAAATCGCTTGCATCACTCATTAATTCGAAAGAGTAGGTTCCAATCCGGGAACAACACTAAGATTGGAGCTTCGGGCGTTTCGAAAGCTTGATACAATCTTGAGAAAAGAATATACAAACGGTGTGTCTTTTTCGAGTAAGGTGAGTTTATTGGTCTAGAATCTTGGGAAAAAAGGTCTTGAATGAAACGAACGGTAAAATCCCGATTAACCTAAAAAAACTTCTAACGCCTTTAACGGTAGTCAGATGAGGGAGTTTAGCAAATCACATCGACTTTTGCTCGGGTTCGACCTCAATTCTAGGATTTGATATCTTATCGACCTCAAAACCAATACCTTCGCTTTACACCTGAAATGACATTTTTCCCAATTAAGGACAAGATTTGTGTATTTAACATCTTTTTAACATTCGTTCCAAGATTAGAAAGAATGAATCAAAGAATTTCACCAAAAACGAAAAAAGTACATCCATAAACACCTCCATTGTCTTTGCTTTCATGTCGTGAAAATCGCCATCATACAACGTTCGAAAAAGGTTCTAGGAGCATTACTAATCCAAATGGCATACGACGGGATAAGCAAAAGTACCGTCCGATGGGCATTGTTAAAAGTCGTTTTTTCTTGATCTTGAGGATCAATTTGGAATCTGAAAATATCCTTAAAAAGCTTCTAAGAAAACAATAGATATTCATTGCCGGCTGACGTTTAGCTTTTGAGCCTATATGAAACGGGAGAAGAAAATGATCTTTATGAGTTGCTTCGTTTAGCTTCTAGAACTCGATACATTACTCTACTTCGGTAACTAGACGTGTCAGAATTAATTCATTCTCTTCATTTGCAACGACGGTCATTCCTCCTTTTTTAGGGACACAATGAATTGGACTAACCCATGGGCTGTCGGAGATCGGGTATATCATTCCGCATCAGGAAAGTTTAATCACCTCCTTCTTAATGACTTCATGATTTTTTGGTTTACCCGCCTTTGACTTTGTCACCGCATGGTTAACTTCGTCTTCCATCAAAAATCTTATGAGTACAAAAACGAGGGTCGATTGCCCTTGATATAAGTTTATTTTCCAGCAATAAGCACGTTTATGAGATTTTAAGAACAATATTGAGTGCTTTTTTTGATCATTTTTTACAACTTTTGCTGATGATGCGGGTAACTTTCGTTTTCTTTCCAAGAATGTCATATTTAAGTGAGATGGTAAGTCTCTTAATTCAATTCCGGAGGCTCTTCATTGAAGATTTGGCCTCGGTAAACTTCTCTTTGCTTAAGGTCCATCGGAGGAAGTTGAAACGGGTCATCATTTAACAATTGTTCAAACACATAAATGTCTTCCTCCGGATCACAATCATCATGATCACTTTCCAAAGAGATTGATTTGTCATAAAGATAAGCATCGATTTCTTCCAAAGTAAATTCAGAAGTAAACGGCTCAGATGTCGAAGTGGGATTGCCACTTGAAAAATCATCATTAAGGAAATCTGATAATTCTGGAATTATCCTCACAAATTTCACCATTCTGATGGTCAATTCGGTTTACCGGATTTGTATTTCGTAGAGGAATATTTCATGTTTGGTCTAAAGTGAAATAGTGACGGCTTCGTTATCAACACGGAGGGTAATTTCTCCTTCATATACGTCAATTAAGGTAGCGGACCGGTTTTCAAAATGACCTTCACAAGTATAAGACGGTACTCGGGTCAGCTTCGAAATCAGCGGAGAAAAGTGAAATTTCCAACTTTAATCGTAGACGTCTTCTGCTAAACCCTTTAGGGTAAGTTATGGATCAGTTATGCTAACTCTAAGTCTATTCGACGTCTGGTAAAGTCTGAGGCAACGAAAGTTTTTTCCAAATCGGTAAAAGGGGTCATTAGATTTATGCTCGCACCAAGATCGGGCCAAGGCTGTAAACAGATCTCCCTTCCTGGAATTCACAAGGAATAAGAAATTTTCCCGGAATCTCCTTGCTTTTTCGAGAAGCTTTTTTAAGGAGCATTGCCGAGCAATTCTCGTTCAATGGAATTTTTACTAATTCGAGCAACTTTTCTTTATTCATTAACAAATCCCTAATCGTAGGAGCAAATCTCGGCATTAAAAATAAAGCATCCGCAAAACTTATATCAAAACGCAAATCTTGAAACATTTGAAAAATCTTTTCTTTTTGGTATGAAGCTTTTTCTCAATTCTTTGATTGTCTCGTCTTGAAGGGTAAGGAATACTTGGCTTAGGTACCGTCTCGGGAAATCTCGGGTTCCGGAATGGTTTAGGGATAACGGAGTGGATTTGAGCTTATTGGTACCTCCTTGGAAATTATTTTGCTCCTCGTCCGTATTTCCATCTGGTTCTCTCGTTCCACAACTTCTTTCGGAGAAGGTTTAGTTGGATTCGAGGGTCCCTCGTAAGCTACACCACTTCGGGTAGTGATTGCTTTCATCTCGCCCTTCGGGTTAGGAATCGTATTACATCGTAAAGAGTACCGAGTAAGGCTTGGACTTGAAAGAACAATACTTAACATGTTTTGAAGATTATTTTGCAACGTGTTTTGAAAAGCATTATTTTGACTCATCAAAGCGGTTTGTTGATTTTTGTGTATTTTGAATCTGTTCTTTAACCTCTCCTTTCATCGAAGTGATTTGGTATTGCAAATTCCTAATCGTTTTTGATCATTAGACTTCTTGTAATTCGAAAAATCATTTGAAAAATCGTTCACTTGATTATTAGGCATTTGAAACGGTTGATTTTGAAACCCTTGGTTTTGAAAATTCGAAAATGATTACTTGACCTTGAAACTTTGATTTTTGAAAAATTTTCCCTCGATTGAAATTATTCCCTTGACCTTGATTAGTTAATTTCCATTTTGGACGATTGGAAAATTTTATGCAAAGAGCAAATCATGGTCGTGGTACCATTTGATACTTAACTCGATTTGGTGTGGCTTGTTGATTATAAGTTCCCGTGGTTGCACAAACATTTTGGTTATTATCGGTAGCCGGACAATTATACCATGCATGAGTTCCACCACAAGTAACACAATTTTCCTCAACCGCCTTAACTGGTGCGGGAGGGATAACAACCTTTTTAGAAACAATCTCGACTAAGGTCGAAAGTTGATCCGCAAGTTTATCAATTCGTTCATCCGTTTTGCTAACATTTTCCTTAGATTAACCCTAGAAGCATTTGTTTTGTTTCTCGAATAACGCACTTTTGATTTGTTTTCAATTATATTCAAAGCTTCCCTAGTAGTCTTACTTAACAAATTACCACCCGCCGCGGCATTTAAGGAGTCTTGTTCATTCTCGGTTAAACCATTATAAAAGGTATTAAACCTATTTAATTCCGAATCTCCGTGGTGAGGGAAGATCTTAGCATTACCCTTAAACGTTCCTACGCCTAACTAAAAGATTCATCGAATTCTTGTTGAAAAATGGGGAAATTTTGTTCTTAACGGTGAGTGGTTTTTGAAGGGGGAAAATTGGTATCGACTTTGTAACGAGATAGTCCAAGTTAGGTATTGAATTAGGAGGTTCTTTCTCGTGCCAATTTTAGCGGCTCCCTCGAGCGGAATAAGGAAACATCATGAGCTTCTAATCACATCATTAGGCCATACCATATATCGTTAAGTCAGAAGTAATCCTTTGGAAAACTATTAATATGAGCATGGGGATTTTATTTTCTAAACCATGAAAACGGGGTTCGCTTGAACCAATTGAATCAAATTAGTTTTGATCTCAAAATGATCGGCATTGATCTCGGGTAAAACAATAGCTTCTCCGTAACCCTCGGTGGGTGCACGGAGTAATTCCTCCATAATTCGATCTGCCATCGCAACTATAGTTTGTCCGGGAATTGGCTCTTCTAAATTACAAGGTTCAACAACAACCGGAAGGGTTTGTTGTTGTTGACGACGGTTACGGTTACGAGTTTGCGACGCGATCACTGAAGTGCGCATTGCCACTTAAAAAGAGAAAATCTAAAAGGAAAAAACTAGAATTAAAAGAAAAATTTTACATTTATTTTTTGGATTTTTAATTTTATATTCACAACAAATTTTATCGGTTACACGAAAGAGACTTAAACAATATTCAAACTACTTCACGGTAGCTCTTAAAAATTGCTTTTCAAGGTGAGCCGTACTTCGTAGAGACACAAGTGGCAAGTGTTAAATCTTTGGTTCGATTTGGGAACTTTTCAAGTTCACCCGAACTTATTTATGATAATACCTCAATTGAAGGTATTATATGTTGGTGTTCTTTTACCAACTTTGTTTATTTAGTTTCTTTTTTTTAAGGAATTTTTTTTATGTTTTTGATTTTTTTTATATGTTTTTTATATGATAGCTATACTAAAAAGAAAAGAAATATATATATTTTTTTACTTTTTATATTTTTTTTCATTTTTTGGATTTTTTTGGGAAAAATAATTTATAACAGAATGAAACTTTCGAGGCGAAATGGATTTCAACCAAATCACAAACAAAAAAAAACAAAGGAATCGTAACACAAGTCCCTGGCAGCGGTGCCAAAAACTGATAGTAGTTTTAATACACTATAAAATATATATACTAATATAACCTTAAGAGCAATTAAGAAAATTCCCTAAGGAAAATTCACTCTCAAAAATATATAATATAATATATAATACGTATAGTTAACCGGGATGTATGATCACACGGTCGTTTTCCCACGACTTGTGTAATTGAAACCACGGTTTTAGTCGGATTATGATTTTGAATGAGAGGAAAGATATTTTTGAGTTACTATAACTACTAAATAAAAACAACAATTAAAATGAACAATTAAAAGCTATTAAACACTTAAACAAATTAACGGGAGCAATTAAAAGCGACAAATAAGTAAATACACTAAAATTAACTCCTAAAAATGTAAACTAAATTTTATTACCTATATAATAGTGACATGAAGAAAATTTTCTAAGAGAAGAAAAACTTTTTTTTTTTGTATTTTGAATTTTTTTTTATTAATTAAAACTATTTAAATCTAATTAACATCCTAAAAAAATAGCAAATAAAGTCTAAAAATGGAAATTAATTTTTTAAAACTTAGGAAAATTAAATAACATAAAATTTAAGGAAATATTTTTAACTATTTTAAAAATTAAAATCCTATTTTTAAAATTAAAAATAAAAACTCAAAAATGAAAATTAAAATCTAAAAAGGTTGAAAATGATTTTTCCTAATGTAAAAGTAAAGCATTTTTTTATAAACCTAAAAACTATTTTTTTGTAATTTTTTAAAACTTTTTTTCTATTTTTAAATGCTTTTCGAAATTTAAAATACAAGAAAAATTATAAAAAATACAAGTCTTAATGAAAAATTATGAAAAAATCAGGACAATTCTAAAATGAAACTAAGATCCTATGAAAAATAAAAGGAAAAGCCCAGCTTAAAGAATAAGCTCTAATTAAGCCTTACAAGGCTACGACTTATTAGTAAAATAAGAAAAGAAAGTGTGGTTAACAAATAAATGTTGCAAAGACTATTTATGACAAATGTGAAAAGTACCAAGGGCAGGTGTAGTGGTTAGACGTTAGTGGTTTTGTTTAGTTGACGGTCTCGGTAAGAACTTGGCACAACCCTTTTGGACTTTTTTTAATTTTTTAACTCTTTTATGAAAAAACTAAATACTAGGGCTTAAAGAGGACATAAAATTAAGCAATTTTAATAAAAGGGACTTAAGCTGAAAACCACTATTAAGCTCTTAAACAGCTTATCAAATTAGCTGAATCAGTAAGTGAGCCTTAGAGTTCACTTTTACTTATTTACTTGCAATAAACAAAAGAAGTTTTGGAAAGCTTGTGATGTGCTTAATCTATTTATGAAAAGAAATTTGAGCTTAAAACACTAGAAGACAACTGAAAATGATGATGAAAGTAACAAACTCAGGAAACAAGATAATAAGCTTAAAAATTCTATATGCTCAATTGCTCAATAAGCTATACTACTCACTCAGCTTTTGAAAAACTACTTTTATCTATATTATATGTAATGTAACCAAATCTTAAAAAAACTTAAGTTATAAGCTAGAAATTAAAAGCTTAGGAAAAGCTACTTTAAACTAAGAAGGTTTTTGTGCTTTTGACTTTTTAGTGACTTTTAAGCTAAAATTTACCTAGGAATTTAAGCTAGAAAATGAAAGTTAAGCCCTAATCTATATTAAGCTATTCCTAATCTATAAGATACTAAAGAATAGCTACTAAACCCTACAAATTGCTTGCTTAAAAATAGGGCTTTAAAGACAGTACTTACATACTAAACATAATGTTGAGTATGTTAGTCAGTGTATCTAATGCTCTTTGGTCCAAAGGTAAAACCAAAAGTGCAGGTACCCTTGTGGTTATAGCTGCATTAGACACACTCCAATTGAGTGCAAAAATACAAATGGCAAGCAAGATCTAAGCCTTGGAAGGCTTAGATCAAATTTTTACAAGCTTAAGGAATAGGAGGAAAAAGTACTGCCCGGTGCTAATCAGCTTAAGATAATAAACTCTAAAATGCTTAAAAATCTAAAGTAATTTCTAAACTTTTTAAAATTCATTCATTTACTAAAAACTCAGATGGTCCAAATTGAACCTACCCAAATTTCTTTGACTTTTAGTGGACAATTAAGCTAAATCCAAACACCCCTTAATGTGAGACAAAATTATGAAATAGCTTATGATTAATGAAATCCAATTGACACAACCTAATTACCAGATAACTATGAGCTTAAAACAAGCTTAATAAACATGAATCAATAGCTGGATTAACTAAATTCTAGAAGTAAAACTATTCTCTTATTTTTGTATTTTATAGAAGTTTTACAGACAGAAATTGAAAACTATTATCTAAGACTATAAAAAAGCTTAAAAAAACAGATGTTAAAACTTAATCAGAGGATCAAAATGAAGCAACAAATAGCCAAGTTAGCAACTAGATAAGCATATATGATAACATGAAAGCAAGTAAGTAATCTATACTATTAAGCATTTATTTAACTAAAATTTGAAAGACAAAAGGAATTTAAAAGAAAACTTACAAAGAGCCTAGCTTAACAAGGCTTATTATGCTCTTAGAGCTTATCTACTAGCTCCCTAGCTTATGAATAAGCTAGGGTAATGGTCCTTGGGAGTTCCTCCATTGTTAACTCCCCTTCCATATTCAAAAGTCCAAATTGCAAAGGTAATTAGATTTAGAGCTGATTTTAAGGCTTAGGTATGATTAAGATTTAATTCAGCTCCATAATAAGCTTATAGACTTATTAGAGCTTATGAAGGCTTATTGACATATTTGAGCTAATGAGTAAAAGAGATTAAGAAAAGACAAACACTGAATTTATTTAAAAAGCTTTGATTACATTATATAAAAGAGAATTACAAATAAGCTAATTATCTGAAAGCTACACTAAAAAAAAGCTAGAAAAAGAAGATAAAAATTAACACCCTTGTGTGTGTGAGCTGAGGTCTCTATTTATAGCCACAACATGAAGCTTCTAGGAGTCTGAGTCATTCCCCTGCTCCTTTAAATCACCACCTTCCATTAATCCAATCATTTGAGAATAATTTGTGGCGTTGGTTCCACCTAGGATTCAATGATTGCCAAGCTAGCACTCCATGATGTGACATTTGTGTTAGTTTGCTGAGTGAAATCAATGCAAAATCCTCATTCCATTGTGCTTTCTCCATAGCCATGTGGCTTGATTGCTTAAGTGAGCTAATGTTATCACTTGATTAGACTGATTTAGCCTTGCCATTTCATTGTAGACCTCTTGAATAGACATCCGTACCCTTTCATTTCAAAAAGCCCTTTGATTTACCTATGGTGAAAGCTGGGGACGATGGGTGAATAGTGTCACTCATTTGGCGCCCAAATTTTAACTGAAAGGGTAATTTTCAGTTATGACTTTGGCTAAATTGCAAATCCAGTCCTTGTCTTTGCATTTCTCTTTTTGTAGTATAAAAGGTGTTTCGGAAATTACAAGATTGGTCCCTGTGGTTTATATAAAAGAGAAGTGGACTAGTTAGTTGGGCTTTTGGATTGGGCTTTTGGTTTAAATGGCTTAGGGACCATTTGTGGACTTTTCTAAAACTTGGAGGACTAAAGTGGAATATTTTAGATTTTGTCTTTGTGAATGGACTTCTGTTGAACCAAGATTGATTGGCAGGAGTATTTTTGGGACTTTTTATGGCTTTGGCTTCGGCTTTTATTCACTATTCCGTTATCGTGTCCGTTGTTTGTTGTTTTTATGGTTTTCTTGTGATTTCTGAATTATACGTATACTTTTGATCACACAAAACACAAATACAAGCATATTTTTGCCATTTTTGGTCTGTTTTAGGTTTAATTGGGTTATTTTAGTTAATAAAGAATATGGTATTCTTACACTTATCAGCTTTCGTGAGTAATACGATATTGTATACAGTTTGAGAAAAATATTCTTAGGAGACCATTGTTTAACTTCAATGTCTGGGAAAACGAAGTGGAGTAGAGACCATCGTGCAACTCACAATGTCTGAGGTGTAAAATGAGACCATTGTGCAAATGCACTTTGTCGGAGGTGTAGATGAGTCCATTGTGCAAACCACAATGTCTGAGGTAGGGATGGCAGACCATTGTGTATCTCACAATGTCCTTAGAAATGTTCTTAGTATTTATATAAATAACTCTTATATTAAATAAACGTTCGTTATACGCAAAAGGAATGCAAGGCATATATATTATATTATGTATTGTCATGTAAGCACTTAATGCACCACATAATTGTAGAGCAAGTAAGCAGTAGTGTTGTATGCACTTGAAAATGTTTGCTGTGATGCTAGTTTGTGAAAACGTATTATAGTCTAGTGGTAAAATATGCCCCACATAGTTTTCTCATATTAACCATGGCTCTGATACCAATCTATAACACCCCCAAAAATGTGTCGCAGCGGAAATTATCGGGGGGTACTTCATAATACAACTTCACAATGTATATAGAGTATCGGCCTTCCTCTAAATGTGTCGTCTTGAAAAGTAAACTCATTAATTTTCTTGAAACTGATTAAACATTTGTCCCATAATTGCATCACAATGAAAAATTTGAACCAATACAGCTAGATTTGATCATTTGTATGTAGTAGATAAATCCATGAATGAAATCATGTCTATTTCAGGACTCCAATGCAATTCAAGTAAGCCAATCACTAATTCCTGAGAAAATAATGCTTTAAAATGTACATAAAGGTTGGTGGTTCATAGAATTCGTAAATGTAAACAGTTGAAATCAAAGAGTATAGTGTTACTGCTTCTTCGCGTTATAATGACAAAACTTGTTCGTAATCAGTAATTTTCAACAAAAGTAGGTGGACACACGATTTCCAAAATGTATGGACGACTACTTAATAGATACAGTATCACATTTAAAACATTTTCTACTGTGGCGTAAGCTCATGACACGGAGCTAATTTGGGTAGGCCATATATAAATGCCAAATGTATTTCTGCCCTACCGGTGTCTGACCTAGACACCTAATGAGATTTGACATGATATATATCCGTTGTCTGGTACACCGGTACAGTGATCTCTACTCACCCGGATAGGCATAATTAGTCCTAATAGATCTATTTATAACATCTACGCTTACAATCCGTAATTAACAGTTCATGATGGTTTCGGGCAAGTGAGTGGTCTAATCGTTACTTAGGCAACACGTAAACATGAGATGATAACCAAAAACACTTGTGTCCAATGAAGAAATAACCATTGTATTAAAAAACGGCTATAAATACTTAAATCCATAAGTAGAAAGAGTGTGATATAAATCAAGTAACTGAGTTTGTAAATGAGTAAAAGTATGAGTATATAAACAAGTTGTAATGAACATGTATTCTCCCCGAGTTTTGTTAAAGTAATGTTAAAACATGGAAAGAGGGATATAATCTCACATCATATGTTAGAGACGATTGGCGGGAATGGAAATATTAAGCGTCTAAACAAAAATGGAAACTGGAAATGGCCATCGTGTCAAGGAAAACAAGTTTGCGGTTTATTATAACGGTTACATCCCACTAGTTTAGGATGATGAATTTGGGTTTTCTGATGGATGAGTACATCAACGCGACACGTTGATAAAAGATTTAGATTTCAAGTTGTAATAGTTTGATGGTTGGTTAAACAAAATGAGTCATAAAGTAAACACAAAGTGTGTAATATATTCCGTATATATTACATAATGAAAATTGTGCTCCGAGTTTTTACAATCATTTGTGAATTATACTAACAAGATACACAAACCAAAGAGATAAATCGAAGCGTATGTAATACAAGACATGTGTTACATTAAAAGGTGCAATTAAAATATAGTGTTCTAATTATATAATACTTTCCGAAGTATTATTATAAGAAAGATGATAAAAATAAATGAAACTAAATAATTCGACACGCGCCCGGATATCCCCAAATGATTTAGTAGAAGGTTCCTTTTATATGAAACATTACGTACGTTTAAAGTTTTGGACTAGATGATAAATCTCTAAAATTATCGTTTACGTTTTGATTATCGGGTCTTCCACGATTTAATAATTTCTTAAGACCATTTTCAAGATTAATAAATAAAGGCGATTTTGTAACAATTTACTAAGGTAGCCTTTATAAAATCTCGGCATGGACTATTCGTTTTATGCACATTTCCATATTAACAAAAGTTAATTATTTTCCCTCAATTGAATCAATCATGTTGCAAAAACATTCACGTTTCAATATATATCTAAAACTAGGACTAATTATTTAATAAAAATCTAGCAAATCCGAACACACCCTATATGGGTTGTTTATACGCAAATCCAAACGCACCCGCAAGACTATGAAACACAAAACAAAGATAATGAATATCATGTATGTTTAACCACATATACTCAACAATCCCATTTCCTATACATCCATTGCCCCACCCGTCCATATTATTTTTTTTTTTTAATGATTTCATATTTATAAAAACTTTAATTATATTTATTAGTCGATTGCATAAACCAAACGAACCCTTATTGGTTTTTTTGCTAAACCAAACACACCCTTAGTGCGTTTCTGTTCACCCAAACACCCTTTATGGTCTTTCCTACTCACCCAAACACCCCTTTATGGTCTTTCCTGCTCACCCAAACACCCCTGATGTGCGGTTAAACCAACCAAACGCACCCTAATCTGTGTAAACCAAACAACCCGTTTGGCTGCCGTTAACCCCAAAACCAAACACCCACAATTTCGCCTTGTTTAACCCATAAACAAAAACCCATTTTGGGGACTATCAAAACCAAACGCTCCTTTGCTGTTAAAACAGCAAAACAAATCACACGATATGGTTTTTCGGCCATACTAAAAATCGCACCCAATGTGGTTTATACTGACCCAAATGCACCCTAACTGTGATCCTAGTAAACCAAACCCATCCCTTGTGCTAATATGAAAACTAAACGCACCCTTGGTGAGGTAAAGAAAACCAAACGCACCCTCGTGCGTTTACACAGCCAACCCGACGCACCCTTGGTGGTGTTTTTGTCAAACCCAACGCTATGAAAAACCACACGCACCCTCGGCTGGTTTATGAAAACCCAACGCACCCTATGTGGGTGATAGAAAACCAACCGCACCCTTAGGTGTTAGAACCAAACGCACCCTTTACCGGTGACAAAATCAAACGCACCATATATGGTGGCTGGTAGAAGTGGTGGCTTGTACGTGGTATGGTCCACGATGGTGGTGCATGGGATTTGGTAGGTAATGGGTTGGCGCGAGGTGGTGATAAGATGAGTGATTTTGGGTGGTGATGCTGTCGAGATGATGACGGTTATGGTGTTGTGGCATCGGTGATGATGGTGTGGCGGTGAATGGTGTGCGGCTGATGGAATTAGAGGAGGTGGTGTCGATGTGATGGTGGAGACGAGGTGGAGGGGATTCTGACAAGGTGATGGTGGTGATAACTGTGGTGGCTGCGGTGACGTGTGGCTCGTGGCTGGTGGTACGAATGTGGTGGTGGTGATCAGGGTGGTGGGAGGGGTCGATGATGAGGTGCTTTGTGTGTATACCAGATTAGTGATTGAGATGGTGGAGAGGAGAGGCGGTATCGCCAGAATTCTGACCGAAAAAAAAAGGGGGGAGCGGCGCCGAATTTTTTAGGAGGATGAGTGGAGAGTGAGTGGCTAGGTTAACTCTATAAAAATAGATAACCCTTTTAATTGATTATCTTTATATATATATATATATAATAAGTTTAAAAAAAATGGCAAGTGTATAATAGCTTGGGGTTATTGATGTAAATATTACTAGAGGGACTAGAAGTGTAATTTTCGTTAATTAATGGTTCGGGACTCGTTTGGGATAGTTAACGGACGATTTAAAACACGAAACTTGCGCCATTGTTTTCCAAATCATTTTTCCGATAAAAATGAGTATTTACTTGATAGTATCTCATAAATATTTTTATAACATTTATAAAAATATTTGTTATTAATTTGGAAACCTGGTTATGTCTTTTCCGAAAAAATAAATTTTAACCCGAATATTCGCGTTTTCAACAAACGCTTTTAAATAAAAAGCTAAGTAATTTATTAAATATTTTTATTAAATAAAACATGATAATTAAATGTAATTTAATTATTTTCATGTAGGTACGCGTTGTTTTCGTTTTCAAAATTTTACAAGGGTATTTCAGTCATTTTCTGCTTGTTTTCGGGTCTCGGGCAAAACTAAAAAGTTGTCCGGAATGTCGTTTTACATCAAATTACTTTAGAGTCTGAGTCATGAAAACGTGATTTAGCTGGTTGCTTTTGATAAGTCAAATTAGGAATATCATATATTTTCTCGTTTTCAAGTCAAATAAATTAAAAATAAATTTGTTCATGATGAGAATGTAATAATAAATATGATATTATTATTTAAATATGTTCCGAAAAAATTACCGGTTACGCGGTAATCGTTTTTATGTGACAATAAAATATCAAAAGTCAAAAGTCAAGTCAGACCCGAAAAGTCCAAGGGTAAAATGGCCATTTAAAATACCGAAAATTGCTAGTTGTTACAGTTGGTTTGTTTATTAAGTGCAATGATTTCTTCTCTCGATATGGCATCATATCATTCTTTAAGACTTAGGCGTTACTTCATCCCTAAGACCTCAGGACACTTTTAATTATGTCCTATTATAGCATCGCTTAAAGATCCTTATTGCTGATTATATCTATCTTAGGGATAAAAGCAATGGTTGATCTTGTTATACCCTTAGCTCATAGGAGACTTTACCCACTTACCGATAATGGCAATTCATACACTAGTAGTCCACTTGTCCACTATCCATGAAATCAGAAGTTACTTGTTGAATTACTAGGGTCACCTGCTAGTCAACGCGATCAATTAAAACCATTGGCAATATCCAATTAACTAGTTAAATCCGTATGGCGTATCCTAAACACAGAGTTAGAAGGACAATATTTGTGTAACTATTATTCTAGATGTATGAATTACTATATGGAGAGCTATCCCAGACTCTAGATCTACTTGGTCTGTATCACCTAGATCAGTTGGAATGATATGTCGCATACAAAAGCGCGCAAAACAAAGTATAAATTGAATAACAAAACAAGCCATACAACGACAAATCAAGAAATTGAGATAAACAAATACCAAACATTCAGATCTTCATAATAATGGTTAATACCTGAAGGTATTAGTCTTCAAACGTCATAATAAATACATGAGTAATTATTTAGCCAAGGTAAAACTAACGAGTTAACGGAATGATACCAAAAACTAACGGATTACTAATGTATACGGAATTACACGTTTGTATCCTATGGAATTGAAACGTTGCTTCGACCTATTCTGCTCTTTTTTCTCTTCTGGAAAATCGGACTTTTATGGTTTATAGGCATCGAGAATATGATTTAGCACACTTAAAACTCATTTTTAAGTTCTGTATTTATAGGGTCTGGAAGTCGGTTCGAGACGGCGTATCCAAGGACTTGGATATGGCGTATTGGGGATTTCTTAGAGAAGGGACCACGTTTGATATCTTCCAGAATATTATATTCATTCCATATCTTGAATACGACATATTGAGTCTCTCTGGATATGGCGTATTTAGCTTTATCCTTGTCGGTATTTGATGGAGTGCATTGCAACGGATAGCGTATCTTCCTTGATGGAGGATAGGCATCATATTGGTCTTTGTAAATAGTAATCTTCAAAATATCTTCATTTAAGTTCCAGACATGCAGCGCTGTTTCTATCTTTCACCAATTACTCCATAATTACTGCCATTTATAATATAACAACGATTAAGTAATTAATTCTTTGCATATAACTATACAAAATGGGGTTATAACACGGGATAGGATAAAATGATGCTATAAATAGACGGTATTTGATGTCATCAGGTATCGAGGATTCTGGCTTTGAACTAACCGGTTTTTCAGATGCTGATTATGCGGGATGTAAAGACACCTTCAAGAGTATTCCGGTGGGCTTATTCTTCGGCTGAAAAAAGTAGTAGCCTGTCCTAAAAGAACAAGATCGTTACGGCGCTGTCAACCGCGGAAGCAGAATATGTTCTCTATTCGTCATGCTTGTGCCCCACAGTCCTTTAGATGCGGACACAGTAAAAGGATAAATGGCCTTTCACTTCAACAGATTCCAATCTATTATGATTCGAAATTAGCCATGTCATTATTCCTGCAACCCGGTCCAACACTCGAGAACAAAACACATCGCTGTCCGCTACCATTTCATAAAGGAACAATTGGCTGACCTCTTCACCAAAGCTGTATTTTGTCAAGACAGATTACCAATTGGCTGACCTTTTCACCAAAGCTCTTCTAGTAGATCGATTTACCTATTTGGTTCGTCGCCTTGGTATGCGCAGTTTATCTCTTCAGGAACTTGATCGTCTTGCAAAATCACAGTAATTCTTTGTATATATTTGATCAGAAAACCAAAATATAAAAATATAAAACCTATAAAAGCAAAATACAAAATCAAAAAATTTCAAAATTTTAAAAATAAGCTTCTCCGACATGTCTCTCGACAATCGATAACATTTGCGCACCTAGAAATTTTGATTAATATTAACACGGGTGAATAAATGAAGTTCGAGCGAGAGTTTTTAAATGCTTTCAAAACATGTCCTTTCACTTTTTCTCTATGACTTCTAAGTAAATGTCAGCTTAGGACTCGGACCTTAAAGAAAGGAAAATGTTCATTTATGTCCATTTATCCTCTACAACAGGAAGTTCATACCTTCTCGGTCTTGAGCAAAGTCATACAAATATTTAAAGTTTTGAATGCCCAAGAGAAGTTCAAAGGAAATGATAATTAATTCGATAATTCTGACATCATTTTCTTGTTGGGCACAATCTTTCAAGATATTTTCAAAATGAAAAATTTCAAATTCTTTCAAAATTATGTGCTCAACAAACTCCCACTCTAAGTTTTCACTCTATTCTATAATTGAGGGGGAGTATAATAACTAGTTCATTCTGCATGCACTCCTGTTCTCCCAAGACTTAGGTCGATTCATGTGAATTTTGAACATTAACTTGTTCTTAATTCACTAATTTGTCAAAAATTGTAACCACATATGCAATTTTTGAGAGGGAGAATAGTGATTAAAATGTGATCAATACAGATTAATAACGGATACGATCTTCAATCTATAAGTGCGTTCCCAAACCTCGCATGTGCAAAACAATTTCATAATATGGTGCATATGTGTAGGGGGAGCTTTTTTGTAGCTTTGGAAACACTCAACGTGTCTTAAATGATTTCTCAGTCACATTGATTGATTTTTATATCAAATGGTTTTATGGATCTTCATGGCAATACCCCAAAGACTGACCAACTGTTATTTCTCAAGAAGTTATAAGGCAGTTAAGGTTAGGTATATTCGTTCCATGATCCAGCCAAAACCAGAGGGATCTACGCATGAACACTCCATTAGATAGGGTAGAAGTCCTAGGTATGATTGAAAAAAGGGGTAAAGTGAGAATAAGGGAATAGTACCGACTGAGATGGAGCTAGTACTGGAACAAACCCAACAAGGTACTAGTCATGAAGTATCGGTAAGCACTAAAGGGGTTGAAGAATGAAAAAGAATTGTAAGGATAAAGGGTGTAAAGAAAGAAGCCATCCATACAACCTTAGGCAGAAACCGGGTCAATATATAATTTATCGATAATCACAAAGATGATTCTGATATTAAAGACTGACATCATGGACCCAGTGATGCAATGCACAACCCTCCCTAGCCACTCAAAATCTCTTAAAAGATTTCTGTTTCATTTCTCACAGAGATCAACACGTTGCTATCAGCTTTCTCATTTCGAGATCGTTGATATTGAAAAGGTGGCAGTCCGCTCCAGCCTCCATTTACCAAATAACAAATGTGCACTTTGAGAGTCTAGAGCCAACGAGATCCATTAAAAATCTAACTAGGACACAAATTCTAATATATAAAATGTCGTACATCATCATACAACATTTGGTATCAAAGAGTCCTGCGCATTATCCTTGTGATAACTGCAGAAACATCAGAGTGATTAACTCTTTAGTTATTCATAGTGACGATGGAATCCATTCTTGAACCAATATCAAGCAAGCTGCTTAGCTAGGTGGATTGCGAAGATTTCTATATGAATCAGTGTGTCAATCTAGAATATCGATTTTGGTCCAGTATATGAATTGACGACTCAATCAGATAGATAGTAACTATCTGATTCACTCTTACCGTGTTGTCTGCTTTGAGACGCTCCGGTAATAAGAACGGCTAGTACAGCTGCGAAACCCTGTCAAGGAGATTCTTATGAATTCTACCTGATCATTTTAGGCAGTATTTATATGAATTAACGGGGATGGGGGGGAACCGTCGGATATTATAACCGTTATTCGACGATTTTTTTCAAGTGACAAAGACCTTTCGTTCTTGTATGTTTTTCGCTAACCTATACTTGTAGGATTCCCGATGGTAGCAGTTTAGTCATGCGATGTAAGATTTAAGACTTCATGCTCAATCGACAAAGTTAACTTAAATGATGAAAGTTCAATACATGTTTCTTAGTCTTCTGCAATCTCTGATGTACAAGCACTTCCTCAAAAGAATAACATCGACAAGATTACCTATAAAGTTTAAGTAATCATGTCAAAATAATGTTGAGGGAGATTGTTAGCAAGCTTTCAAGACCTTGAGCATGAGGGTGACGACACAAGATCGCAAGGCGGCATAAAGATTCAAGGATAAAGATTTAAGAGATCTCAACAGTCAAGACAAATCAAGGCCAAAGACCACGATATCAGTATTTTGTCAAAGTATATTAAGTTAAAGATCAGATCCTACGTCACAAGGCATGCAAAAGGAACTTCAAAAGAACTCCCAAGACAACAAGGTTCCAAGACTAAAGAACGAAACAAGAAGTGAAGCCTTATGCAATGACCACCCCTTAGGGAGAGATTGTTAGAGCGAGTATTATGTAAAGTGATGGTCATTAAGACTCCCGAACCTTGTAATTGTCTAGTGTATGTTCTCGGGAATTCTATAATGCTAATTGGGCCTAGTTACGGGCTTTAAGCCCATTAGATATCAAGCCCGAACTTGGAAGCCCATTTAAACCCAAGGCTAGCCTATGTACCTTATTATATAAATCCCTCTCCAAGTGTGGAGAGGGTGTTGCTCCATTTTTTCTCTTTTAGTGAAATAACCATTTTCTTTGTTTTATTCCTCTCTCTAAAACTTCTCTCTCACTCTAGTTTTTCTCTTGCAAATTCGTGTGTTAGATTGTGAATTGATAAGGTAACACATATCTTGTTTCACTTTCTCTTCTTTGTCATTTTCTCTTATAGACTTGATGTGTTCCTTTAACTTACAAATGGTAGTGTCTTTAGCTTGTAGCTGAGCTTTCAAATCGTTATTTTCAAAATATTCTGGAATTTCAAGAGCATTTTGATTATCACAGGATTTGTCCTTTTGAAAATTTCTTGATTGAGTTGCATTGTCAACTTAAGAGAAATGCAATGTTTTTTAAGTTGTGGGTAGCTTTTTGAAGGTTCATTATACGCAGTTTGTTTTGTCAAAAGCTCAGCATCAAGATCGGAACACTTATCACAAGATTCACTACTTTGCATTTCCACATTCACAGAATTACCAAAAACAGTAGTAGAATTCATCACACATAGCATAACATCTTGAGACATGATTTGGTGTAAGAGTCAATCATTGTCAAGAAAAAAATTATTTTTTATGAATTTCAAAATAGCTTTAGTGTCTTCAAACCCCCATTCCCCTTCTGTAATAGCAGCGGGTGTAATTCGCTTTTTCTCAACGGTGTCAAAGTTGCACAAGATGGTAATAGCCTTTTAAGGCTTGTATTACAACCTAGGACTTACCTTGGAAGTTGCCCTAGGAGCCTCGTTTTTGACAGTGGGGAAATAAATATAAGATTGGTAGTATTAGGGTGCGAAGTTTGTACCCAAAAAGCTTGTTCAGCATGCAATTCTTGTTGTGGAACAAAAAGTTTACTAAAATCTTCAGACAATCGATTTAACTCAATATAATTAATTGGAGTAGTGTTAATTTTCTTCTCTTTCGAAATTGGATCGTTTTGTTTTGCAAGCATTTTAGATCGACTTACTTCTTCCAAGATCAATGTCTCTTCATCATCAATCACAGGAATAACATACATGTGACTGATATTACACTCCATCATTACAAGGTTGTTAATCCGCTGAGCTTTCTTGAGATAAATATGGATTTGATACACCTAAGGAGCTTGTGTATGAGTGTAGTCTTAAAAATTGTTGGCGCTTTGTTAATATGTGCACTGTATGAGCGGATTGACCCACTTTATAAACAATATTATCCAGTTCCTTTATTTTCTTTTCTAAATTAATTTCTTTGTTCATATATTTACTTTCCTTTTCTTTGGATTTATTTTTGAAAACAGTAAATGTTTGCAATAAAGATTCCTTTTCCTAGATTTGATTTGAAAGATTTTGTTCAAGTGAGTCAATTTGCTGCTTAAGTGCAAGGTTTTCCTTAATCATATCATCCATTTGAGAATCGATCATTTTTTCACAAGTGCTTAAATCAATATTAAGTCTCTGTTCAAAAGTTTTAACTCGTTCTTTATATCTCTCAAGCTCAGTGGTTAAGGATTTATTATTCTTTTCTTTATTAGCCTTTTCCCAATTATTTACATGATTAATCATTTTTTAGACATTTGTTTAATCACAGATAATATCATTGAATCTTGTTGTGCATACAAATTAGTATCTTGAACAACTTCTTGTTGTGTTTCTTGCAAATATTGAGAGTACGGAATGATATTGCTATCACTTGTTATCTTATTATCTGGAAAATCAACAACTGATGTTTGTTCAAAATCCTGCATGGCATGTATACTTTGATTGTCCAAATCATTATGATAGGGTTCAGAATGAAGTACATCTAAGATAACATCTGAACCGTAGTTGGAAAGATTGGCCATCAGAACCGCTTGTGCAGTAGAGACATCATCACAGTCAGAATCATAAGCATCTAGATCCTCAGTCTGGAAAGCAGCATTGTTTAGAATGTTTGTCTGAGCAGCTTGACCGTCTGGAATTGATAAGGTGTCAATTTGTACACTATTTTGGGGTCATTTAACCCCCTAAATCATGCAAATATGCCCATATTATGTGCTTAATCGTTTTGTTTTCAGGTTTTTAGCATTGGATGGCCTTGGAGGAAATACACGTGATTGAGCTCCATTTTTTGGGAGAAGAAACGGACAAGACTACGCTCTACACCAAGTATCTTGAAGAACCACGCATACAGAGCGTGGAGATGGCGTCAAGGATTTTGTGACGGCGTCAGAACATAGCTGCCTTAAAGAGGATCTAGAATCATCTACGTGGCGACGACGTCATGGCTTCAAAGCTACGCCGTCGCATCGCTTTTCTTATAAATACAAAACTGACTTTAGGGTTTTAAGGGTGTAACTTTGTATAACTTTTGGGAGACGAACCCTAGTCATTTCAGCAACTTTTAGGCCGTTCTTAGGGCCTCAAAACCCTATTGTAACTGACCTTAATCTATGTTTTAATCAAGTAAGATTGTTTATCATTAATCATTCAATATGTCTATGTGTTGTTTGATTAATTTATGTTCTTGCTTTCTTTATAACATGCCAGGCTAAACCCTCCTTTGTATTTACTTATGATTGTATGAAACTTAGATTGTAGATCCTTTTAATGTTGCTTCTTGTGATAGATGTGCGCGTTAGGCTTTAGAAAACTAGCTATAAGATATTAAATTGCATAGGCGTCTTGGGAAACGCATAGTGTGTTAGAAAAGAATACCATCTGGTAACAGTCTTCATACTACCTTACCCCTAATATGGTTGATCCCTCTTAAGATATTTCAATTGCATTTAATATACTCTTAGGGGCCTTTTAATAGTCTTCATACTACCTTACTTGTGCGTTGCCTTAACGGAATATTAAATAGACGGCGGCTTCGTGTAATTAGTTCATGACTTAGGAAATACTTACACAAATCATCACAAGTGTGACAAAGCAACAGGATTAGGAGAAGCAATCTAAGGAGTAGTACATGATTAAGTAAATACATCCTTTTATCATAAAGTTATCACAAGTATATTAGATTATATTTAGTTTTAATTAGTTAAACAAACCAACCTCTCAAACCATGATTTTACCTGCTTTCTATAAAAAAAAAAAGAATCTTCCCTCAATCCCATAGACCTCTGTTAGATCATGATCGAGCCTTCCCAACCTATTCTCTTAGAGAACGATAAAAACCCATGAGTCTTGCCTATACTACACTACAACGATTAGGTACACTGCCTAGGGAGTTGTAAAACTTTTTGTTGAAGTCTTTACAAGACCCGAACATCATGTTTTTGGTTCCGCTGCGTAGGGAATAGTTAGGTTTCGACCATTGTTTAACTTAGGTCTACTCGCTTGAATCCTTTCAAGTGAGATTTTTATTTTTGCTATATTAGCTTTCTAGTAGTCTATCTCTTCTTTGTGTGTTTTTTTGTAATTTTCATTGACTATTCTACTCTTCTTTATGAAGAATGCGAATCCATCTAGTTTAACCCCTAATAATGAGTTTCTTGATCCTAAGAAAAAGTTGGAAATTGAGTCATGGCTTGAGGATAGTAAGATTGTTGACCCACTAGTCAGTTCGGATGACGTAGAATACTTCGATACCTTCCCCACCTTAGAAGAATTAGGATATCACGAGTGGCTCTTGAAATACCCCAAACCATCTTGGGTTAAGGCAAAGATAAGAACCAGAAACTTAAATAACATTAAGATCTCTTGCATGATTGGTCACTTCCTTAAAAGACAAGCTTACATTGATTTAGAATCACCAATTAATGTTATGTCTAAATAGCATTACAAATGGATCAAGAGTAAAGGGCTAGAGTCGAGACAGAAACCATCCAACCCTAGTAAGAACAGCAACTTTGTAGGAAGGAGTTTTGGGGTTAAAATTTTTATTTATTGGGTGCTTCGTTTATGTCGTGGACTTTATGATTCTGGAAGACTTGGGCAACATTATTGATGGTAGGCTAAGTGAAGTAGTTATGGGAAAAACTTTTGTGCAAGCATCTAAGCTTACTTATGATGAATCCTTAGGGTTAATTAGGTTTGCCCATAGAGATGACGAAGTTGCGTTTAGGATGCCTCAAAGGACAAAAGAATTATATCTAGTATCACCCTTGGAAAATGATAAGTTTGAAGCATTCTTTGTGGAAAACTTGAAGGTTAGAAAAAAGGGGTTTAAGCATGTCCTTGAAAAAAGAAAGGGATATTACAAAGCTTGCATGAACCTTGGACGTACTTATAAAAGAGATAGAGAGACAATTGAAAAACTCAAAACCAATCACATAAGTATCATCAAGCTTAAGGAGTAAAAGGACTTCGAGTCTAGCTACAAGACTCGTAAATAAAAAGCGCTTTTTCAGAGGCAACTGAATGTTTACTTTCCTGCATTTAGGAGTGTCTTGTGTTTTAATTTTTTATTGTTTGTTTTATAATGTTTTAATCATTTTGTAACCATGATTTGTTTATTCGTAACTTCGTCTTATCTACAATCAAAGGTATTTTGCATAAAATAAGTGTAGGGGGATATATCCGGTTTTTACGAACCAGATTCAAACATTTAAAATAAATTATTTAGATTAATTCGCGTCAGTTTCAAGTCATATGATTGTATTGACTAATCTCAGGTTTTATGCAGCAATTTCATACAGAAAAATAACTTATATAACCGAGTGCAGGAAGTTTTTCAAAGAAAACGAAAATAAAAATTTTGCTCAGAGCCTGGAGACGGCGTCAGGATTAATCCTGACGGCGTCGTGAGCCCAGCTACAGGAAAATTTGAAAATTTTCAAGTATTTTCGAAAAATAGTTTGCACAACATTTAAAATTTGTAATTCTTTTATAAACCTGCATAAAACTATGATTACATCTTTACTGCTTACATAGAGTCAAAACCCTAAATTCTCGTTGTATATATATCTATCCTGCCGATTTTATGCTTGGTGTAGTTGTCTTTGTCTTTGATTACAGGTTATATTTGATAAGAAGAAGCTTGGAAGTTCTTAGGAAGTTTCATTGGACGACTCTTGGAGGACGATTTAACCAGTTATCGCATGTTTCTTCTCCATTATTGAGCAAACCAGGGGAGAACTAGTTTCTTTTACTTGTTTTCTTTTCCCTTTATTCGTTTTACGGGTACTTCTAAAGAACATTGAGGATATTATTGTTTTAACCCAAGTTAATTATTGAGTACACGATTGCTAAGTCCCTTTCCTTGTAAATATAATTTTGGAACGATTAGGATTCATGGTAATATTTATTTCGCGGAAGAATAGGGAAGAAAAGTTAAGTCAATACCTTAAGCATATTTATTTCATAGTCTTTATAAGCTACTTCTCTTTTAAGAACTGCAACTTCTTCACTAAAAAGAACATCATTCTTCCTATATGTGATTAGTTGATCTTCTACTGTTGCTAAACCTCTTTTATATGTAGCTACTATAAATTCAGTTTGATTAAGCTTAACAATCAAATCATCACACTGTTTCTTAAGAGTTTCATAGTTTTTCAGACAGGTTTTTGAACAAGTTTTTACCTCAGGGTCTGAAGAAGCCATAGGAGCCATCTCTTCCTTGTGAGTAAATGATTCTTCTTGTTAGTTTCTTCTAGATCAAAGTTTCAGAACACAAGCTCTGATACCACTTGTTGATCTCAATCCTTGATCGATTCTTTAGCTTATATAAAGAATATGTTACCTTGGATAAATCCAAAAAACACTGATAGAAGAAACTTTGTATTGAATATTAAAGGAGGTTATGCAGGGGGGGAAAATCTACTCTTTAATACCTAGAAGAATTATGTTAAAACTAGTGGAAATATGAAAGAGACACAAATATAACCATGAAAGCTTCATTATTATTATGATGAAATACGAGTACTCTTAACTTAGTACTAGGGTTTACAACCTTGAAGCTTTTCTTTACAAATATTAAATAGACGGCGGGTTCGTGTAATTCGTTCATGACTTAGGAAATACTTACACAGATCATCACAAGTGTGACAAAGCAACAGGATTAGGAGAAACAATCTAAGGAGTAGTACATGATTAAGTAAATACATCCTTTTATCATAAAGTTATCACCAGTATATTAGATTATATTTAGTTTTAATTAGATAAACAAACCAACCTCTCAAACCATGATTTTACCTAGTTTCTATAAAATAAAAATACAAAAAGAATCTTCCCTCAAACTCGTAGACCTCTATTAGATCATGATCGAGCCTTCCCAACCTATTCCCCTAGAGAACGATAACAACCCTCGAGTCTTGCCTATACTACACTTCAACGATTAAGTACACTACCTAGGGAGTTGTAAAACTTCTTTTTGAAGTCTTTACAAGACCCAAACATCAGGAATGCATGGATCTACAAGAAATGCTAGTTGCTCTTCATCCAATATTTGACCGGATTCATGTGCTTCAACCAACATTGCCTTATCCTTAAACCATGCAGCGTTTCTTGGCCTCTTAGGCTGAGTGCATTGCCTAGCCATGTGTCCTTCACCTTGATAATTATAACATTTAATTACCCTTATATCCAGTACCAGTATAACTTTGTCCTTGCCTCCCTTGAACTTGTTGCACAGTAACCCTGCCGTCTTGAATAGTGGCCTGGTTTCTCAGATTAGAGAAAGTTCTAAGTTGATTGTTGGTTGAAGGAAACCTTAAAGCAGCTACAGCTGACAGGAAATCCATTGCCTTGTTGAGACAAGCAATTGGATCATCTCCTTGAGTAAACAAAACAGCAAGACCTAAGTCCAATTGAGGAAACTCAGTCATTGGTTGAGTTGAAACTTAAGCTGAATGATAAGAAATTTGTAGAACAGATGAGGTTTGATGATCCATATGAGACTGGTATTGTTGTGATGGTGGAATAGATGAATGACTGATTTGTGGTTGTGATAGATGAGGTGCTGCATTCATTGGTGAATATGATTTAGTAGAGTGAACTTGTGGAATCATTATGTTTGTTTGTTGAGGAAACTGTGTAGTGTTGTATGGAGAATGATAGTTGGTAATGTGAGACGGTGGTTGATTGAAATTGGCAACAAATGCAAGAGGATCTTGGAATTCATTCATGAACAAGCGAGTTTCAATTTACATGTGCCTCATGTTGTTCAAGATATGAATACAATTGATCATAGTTGTAGTATGAAAATCTCTAGCCAACTTCACATCCGTCACAAATTTGCTCCATTCTAGCGGTAGACTGTTCAAAAACTTTGTATTCACTTGAACTGGTCTCATTGACATGTTGATGATCGTCAGTTATTGATTTGTTGAGCATCGCCAGTATTAATGATACAATGTTTTCCACTTCATAATAATAATTATTAAACTCGTCATACGAATTTTCTATTCCTTTTCTTTGGTAATGACAATTTTTGTGCCTGCATATGTAGCTTAAATCTCTATCCCCCCTAAATCTCTTTGGCCAATATATGATGGATTGATGTTGGCTATAATATAACACCCAGTGTTTAGGGTCATTTATGACGTTATTAAATTTCAGTTTTATTGATTGTATTGTACGCGTTTGCTTTTAAATCGTTTATCGTTAAGTTAAAAGCGCGTAAGTATAAATTATCATTCAATGTATACGGCATTAAATAATTATATGTTTATTAAGCAGTGTTTAGTAAATTATTTGGAGGATATTTATTACTTTGGTATTTTATTTTTTATTTGTTAACGTAAAATGTTTACGATCCGCGATAAAATTCGTTTAGCATTCCCGGAACCACCTAAACTTTTACGCTTCAAAAAGATTACCCCTCAATTATACTAATACCCAAAGTTTACAAAATATCATCTCAAATAAGCATCATAGGTGGAATTTGAGGAGTAGAACCAAAGAATATTTACAAAACACCTCTCCTTGATTTCATGGGATGTTCTCTAGTTTTAGGACATTTAGATATTTTTCTACATGACTTCGTGTACTCATTGACAAGGACTTCTAGAATCCTCTAAGTGTAATTGACAAAGTCTAGTTTATATGCCTAAACTAGGAATATAAACACATACTTACACTTCATTTGCTAATGAAAAACCAACAATCTCTCCATTTATCTTTCATAGGCTCGACCAAACATGTATAACACAAAACATCCATACGATTTTTTTTTACAACATTTCAAGTGTGTTACTTCATTATCTAAGATAACTAAGAGGGTTTGAAGGTTTAGGTTTAAGGTTACAAGTGTTAAACAAGAAAGGTTCAAGATTAGGGTTTTGCTTGGATTAGGGTTTTCAAGTGTTGAAAGTTTGGGTTTGTCATCTAAACAAGGGTTTAGATTATATTGTCCATCATCCTACTTCATATTAAGGTTGCCTAAAATCCTTAATCTCTTTACATCATCGATTGTATGTGTAATATATGGTCTATGTTGTTATATCACATCTAAGGACTTATGTACTTTTAAAAATGGTTTTTTCACTTGTTTATGTTTTGGTACACTTTGTCATATGTTATATGAATGTTGATATCATGTTATAATGGATATATAACTATTGTACATAAGTGGTTTATATATATAAAGTATATATAAACAAGTTACTTAAAAAGTATACATATACAAAGTTATGGACAAATGATTATGTAAACATATGGATCTTATGATTCTTGGACAAACTTTGGACTAATCATGGACTAAGGACCATAGGTGTGAAAGACATGTGATAATATGGGTTGTAATGGACTTTTAACAAAGTGGTAAAACTAAAAAGTTATAAAAACAACTTTTAAACACATTTTGAGAAAATATCAAAAAGGGTCTGTTTGAATTTGAATATTAAGGCATATAATTTATGATTTTATAAAATACTACTTGTCACAAGGATCGTGGGCATGTAGAGAACTCAAAAAACCGATTTATAACGAAGGAGATACGCTAATTTTAAGTTAACGTTAATTAAACGCATTTATAAAATAAATTTAATAAAAACAAATTACTATTCATATCTAATGAAAATATATACATGTTTTTATCAGTTAGTATATGATTTTAGTATTTCAAAACAATAATGATCATAACATTTGGATTAATAACGAAGGAGTTATGTATTTTTCACAATACGACAATAAATACTTTTATAAAACTAATTTTATAAAAGTTACTGTTCATCTCAGACATGAACATTTTGAAAACATCATTTATTTGATAAAACTTTTAATTACAATGATCGGTGCTTGGAAGCATCATAAAATCGGATCTTAAACGAATAGATAAGAAGTTACGGGATCTACGTTAATTAAAGTTATAAAATAAGCTTTAACTGTATGAACAGTAAAAATCACTGTTCACCAAGGGATTTCAAAATATGAAAATGTAATATTTTGATATATCAACTTAATATGAGAACATGGACGTAAGAAACATCCTAAACGGGCATAAAACGAGAAAGATACGCACTATTTTATAGTTGTGCACTATTTTCTAACGTGAATAGTGTTGGTTCGTTTTTTATAAATTTTTTTGAAACATTTTAGAATCATTTATATAATATTTATACATGTCCTATCTTTATGAATTATTATTTTACAAGGACAATTAGATTTATATTCGTTATACCGAGTTACACACAAAGGATAATATTTATCAAAAGCATTTAAATATATTATTTCAACAACTCAATTAGGATGGTGATGTAGCTATATAAAATATTATTTGGTAGTAGTTATCATAGTCTTAGTTCTTAATACGACCTATAATTGATTAGGTTGCTTTCAGAGGGTAATTGTGAGTATTTTCTGTTTGTGATTTACATTGTTAAATACTCATCCACTCGAGGTGAGTTCATAGCCATGTTTTTCATTTTATAATGAGTTATATGTTTTGGTGGTGAGAAACATGCTTGTTTTTATGATTGGACGACATGAATCATTTCATATTTAAACAAATTATGTGTTTGCCTAAGTAGCGATAACCCAATGTGCCCACTATCATGAACTGTAAATCACTTGGAGGGTGAGCGTGAATGTTATAAATAGATCTATTTGGGGGTGACGCCCCCGTTTGGGTGATTAGCTATCACTGGTGTCAAAACTGCCGAGCCAACGAACGTATACCATGTCAGATTTAGGATGTTCTGGGTTAGTACATCATCATGGGCAATGTAGGCGATTTATATTGCAATTTATTTATGTCGAGCTTTAGTGTCATGAGCTTAGGGAAACATAATTATATTTTTGTGATGTTTACATTTAATGTATTATCACGGGGGAATCTTGCGGTCCTACACTTATATAATTCACAAACCTATGAATTCACCAACATTATTGTTGACGTTTTAAAGCATGTTTTTCTCAGGAGGTCAATAAGGCACGAGGTGCAAGGGATACATTGGTGGTCATTATTTTGGAAGTCATTTGCATTAAAGATTTGGTTGCATTACATTTTGGAGAAGCATTTGTTATGAACTAGAATCTTTGTACAATTTAACAACGAATAAGTAAAGCTTCGGGCTTTTATATCAAACATTTTGCTAAATCCAATGTATCATTTTAAACGACACTTTTAAAGGTCGTTCTTATATATCTTGTTCTATTGATCTGTGAAGTAACGCTCCCAAACCCATATTCCGATGCGACCCAAATTTGGGGGTGTTACAGATTGGTATCTAGAGCCAAGGTTATAGAGAACTAGGTCAAATATTTTTGCTGGACTATAACCGTTTTCAAACATTGCATTCATACAAAGGGGTTTTCACGGGACATACATACACTAGTTGTTTGCATTAGTTAGTTTTACTAGATGCTTACATGATTCATATACGTGTTCATATTATAGTATGTACGTTACTATGAGGATCTTATGTATGTATACAAAGATGAGTTTGCATTCTTTCGCATATACTCTACATTTATTTATATAAGGGTTATTTATATCAAATAGGGGGAACATTTATTTAGGCATGTAGCACTATAAGCGGTAGTCCTTAACGAATACCTAAAACATTAAGCTATCGAATATGATATCTTACCATCATTCATTTATGCCATGAGCGCATATTCATATTTACCATACGGTCTTATTTAATATTATTATAAATAATGTTACTGTTTTGCTCGATACAGCAGTCATGTTTTCACATCGCACGGATCTACATCGTCTGGCTTATATTAAGTCCGAGCCATGAGAGATTCAGTGAGTTTCTGATTAGGAGCTAGAGGAAACCAATGGAGGATCCAGCCTCTAACCTACTGATGCCCTAACATTACAGCCTATACCGGGCTACATTGCTGACTCTGATCTGGAGGAGGATGAGGAGGACCCTGAGGAGGATCTTACAGACCATCCTGTCGACGGAGGAGACAATAATGATAATGAGTCATCTGATGATGACGACGATGATGATGATGTTGAGAAGGATGAGGAGGATGAGGAGGAGGAGGAGCACTAGCTCCAGTCGACCTTTCTGTTGTACCTATAGATGATCATGTCCCCTCAAGTTGGAATAAGAGCATTTAAGTTGTTAAGTTCTGATTTCTAACCACCTCAACTCTCCACACCATATCATCTTGTTTTCTGAGACCAAATCCCGTGCAGTACGGATGTCTATTTAACACCATACTCCACGATCACCATCTGCTGAGGCATGCATTACTGAGTTTGTTGTTGCACTACCTTCATCATCACTACCACCATCAGTATCACCATCACCAGAGAACATTAAATCACTTAAAGATAACATATGAGGCTAGCATCTAGAATCTTAAGAAGCACCCTGGCCCATAGACAAATAGATTTGTCAGTGTAGTTTGTTTTGTATTGTATCCCACTAAACTTGAGTAATACTCGGTTGGTAGCATTAATGAAAAGCTTGTACTCTTTTACTTAGGTTAAAACGATGTATTAAGTATTACCAACTTTGTTGGTTATGACCATGTTACTGTATGATAGTGTGATTTATTTATGCCATGATTGCTTTTATCTTATACATCTGCATGATGTGGTCTCACCTTACATATATGTTGTAATCATAGAGTGTCATGATTTGTCCTTGGATGAAACTTCATATACATTTTATTCCCTGTGATCTTCAGGAAACGATGACAACTGTTAATCAAGGGATGGGTGTTGAGGAAATTGAGCGGGTTGTAGCCCAGCGAGTGGCTAATGCTATCGAGGCTATTGCTATTTATGAGGACAAATAAACCCATGGCGTGCAAGTCAATGAGCTAGACCGAACGACAAGAAGATAAGGTAGCAGAGAATGCTAGCAATAAGAGGAAGTGGGAAGGTAACCATAATGGAAGCTCGAGCCAACAAAACAAAGGGCATAAGGTGCCTAGAGCGCACACTACTAGGCCAATAAGCAAGAAGGCATATGTTGGATCTCTACCTCTGTGCAACCAGTGCAATTTTCATCATAATGGACCGTGCACTATAAAGTGCGGAAATTGCAAGTAGTTTGGCCACATAACCCAAAATTGTAGAACACCTACTACTACTAGGAATCAACAAACTCCCACTTGTTATGAGTGTGGAGGTTTGGAACACTAAAAATGTGTGGACATGTACTGGAAAGGAAAAGCTTATGAAGACTCTAGTGCCACGATGTCTAACATCAACACCTAAGGAGAGACCCTCCCGTATTACCTAGTGGACTCTAAGCAGAAACTTCCTTAGACTTTAATTCCAATAGGAATTTGTGTTGTACTTTATTTTAAACCTCGTTGTATACGTGGATGATTTAAATTATTTATCAAATTATCGTATTATAAAAATTTTGTCAATATTAACTTAGATTCCTTATTTACTCTTGAAAAACTACGCGCATGAATTTCATGAACTCCATTAAAGCTATTTTGGACGAAAATGGAGCAATGCATCGTTAGTCCTCATTGATACAATGGCCTGGTCCCTAACTATGTTTAATTAAGAAAGAACCATGCCGTGCTGGAGAGTAGTACTCTAAAACCTTCAAGAAACCAATATATCAGACTTATTTAAAGTTTTGTGTGCGTATTACATAAAACGCGTTTTCTCCAAGAAATCGATTAGTAACCATAGCAATACTAGAGGCCTTCACTCCTTCTTACTATAAATTAGCATCATCTTATACCACAATCCTAAGCGACGAAGCTGATAAACATCACTAGTCTAACTAGGGACAATTCGCTACGATTGCTCGCCATTAGAGCTTTACTATAATCATACCCATTCAACTCGACTTAATGCGTTGATTGGCAGTTTCGACGTCATAATTAGTATGGATTGGTTGGTGAGATACCAGGCCGTCATTATTTGTGATGAAAAGATCATTCGTGTTCCATTCGGAAACAAAACGTAGATTATTCGTAGTAACAGAAGCAACCGCGCAAAAGAGTCTCGATTAAACACCATCTCGTGCACCAAAACATAGAAGTACATGCTAAAAGGATGTCAAGCCTTTTTGGGACTGAAGACAAGTCAAAGGAGAAATGACTTAAGGATGTACCGATAGTTCAAGATTTTCCTAAAGTATTTCCAGAGGACTTGTCGGGTCTTCCTCTAACTCGACAAGTGGAATTTCAGATCAATTTGGTACCTGATGCTGCATCTGTAGCACGGGCGCCTTATACGGTTAGGCATTCACGATAATGAGAAAAGTTGTAGGTGTATGCGAAAATCACTATCTGACAAAGATTTTATAAGACCCAGTTCCTCACCTTGGGGAGCTCCAGTCTTGTTTGTCAAGAAGAAGGATGGATCATTTCGAATGTGCATCGACTATCTAGAACTGAACAAGCTGACGGTGAAGAATCGTTACCCACTCCCAAGGATCGACGATTTGTTTGATCAACTACGAGGATCCAATGTTTATTCTAAGATAGACCTGCGATCAAGTTATCACCAGCTTCAAGTACGAGAAGTGGATATTCTAAAAATGGCATTTAAAACTCGGTATGGTCAGTACGAGTTCCAAGTTATACCATTTGGTTTAACGAATGCACCGGCGATATTTATGTATCTCATGAATCGGGTGTGCAAACCATATTCAGATGAGTTTTTGATGGTCTTTATTAATGATATATTAATTTATTCAAAGAACAAGAAGGAACACGAAGAACATTCTTAAGCAATTCTGATTGCTTTACGAGGAGGGAATTGTATACAAAATTTTTTCTAAGTGTGAATCTTGGATTTCCAAAGTACAGTTCCTCGGTCACGTTATTAATAGTCAAGGCATTCACGTGGACCCCGCCAAGATCAAATCCATAAAAGATCGAGCATCTCCTAAGGCACCGACAGATATTCGTCAATTGTTAAGTCTTGCTAGTTATTACCAAAAATTCATCGAAGGATTTTTGGGGATTGCCAAGTCGATGACCAAGCTTACTCAGAAAGGAGTTAAGTTGATTGGGTGACAGCAGGAACTGCCTTCCATTTATTAATAGAAGAAGTTGCTGCAGTATGCCAATTTTGGCTTACCTGAAGGAAACAAGATTCATAGTCTATTGCGATGCTTGCCATAAGGGATTGGGTGTTGTATTTAATTGCAAAGAGAGGAATAGTAATTTCTTATGCATTACGGCAATTAGAAATTCATGAGGAAAACTATACGACTCATGATTTAGAACTTGGATCAGTAGTGTTTTCTCTAAAGATTTAGAGGCGCTATTTGTACAGAACCAGGTGTACGGTGTTCACTGATCACAAGAGTTTACAACACATTCTTAATCAGAAAGAGTTGAACATAAGGCAACATCGTTGGTTAGAGTTGCTTAGTGATTATGACTGTGAGATTCGTTATCACCCGGGGAAAGCAAATGTTGTTGCTGATGCTTTGAGCAGGAAGGAGCGAATTAAACCATTAAGAGTTCGAGCCTTAGTTATGACTATTGGCTTGGATCTTCCTAAACAAATCCTAGAAGCTCAAATTGAAGCACAGAAACCCGAAAACATCAAGAACGAAAATGTAGGAGATATGATAGGAAGGATATTACAGAGGTGAAGTTGGAACCCCGTGTGGAGGAACTCTATGCTTAAATGGCAGGAGTTGGTTTCCCTGATATGGTAATTTGAGGACTGTGATTATGCACGAGTCCCACAAGTCAAAAATACTCTATCCATCCGGGTTCTGACAAGAACATGAAGAAGCTATATTAGTGGCCCAATGTGAAGGCCCAATGTGAAGGCCGACATTGCCACCTAAGCTAGCAAATGTTTTGACATGTACTAAGGTCAAGGCTGAACACCAAAGGCCATCGGGTTTGTTGGTGCAACCCGAGATACCTTAATGGAAGTGGGACAATATCACCATGGATTTTGTCATGAAGCTTCCTAAGTCGTCACAAGGTTGTGACACCATTTGGATGATTGTTGACCGACTTACTAAGTCTGCCATCTTTGTACCAATGAGGGAAACTAATCCCATGGAGAAACTAGCAAGAATGTACCTAAAGGAGGTAGTCATGAGGCATGGATACCTGTCTTAATTATTTGTGATCGCGACCCTAGGTTCGCATCAAATTTATGGAGGTCACTTCAGAAGGCTTTGGGTACTAGTCTGGATGTGATAATTTAAATTAAAAAATGCGTACCATCCTACTCTCTCTGCGATAGACATCTCTAAAGAACGCCGATCTCGATCCAGGTCGCGCGCCAAAACATATCAAGGTTATGATGAGTGCTTGTCAGTCGATACGGACTTTGGAAAGGGTTGGGTTATCCATTTTGACATTAGTGAGTTCTCATATACAATAGCTAGCACGCTAACATCAGGTGCCTTTTGAAGCACTTTACGGTCGAAAGTGTCGTTCACCTGTGTTTGGGTGAGGTTGGAGAAGTTCAACTCACCAGTCCAGAAATAGTTCAAGAGACGACCAAGAAGATCGTCATATCAATCAAAGAATATAGCCGCCCGTGATAGGACAAAAGGTTACGCGATTTTAAGCCGTTAAGCAATGGAATTTCAAGTTGGGGATAATGTTATGCTTAAGGTTTCGCCTTGGAAAGGGGTCGTACGTTTTAGCAAACGGGGGAAGTTAAACCCTAGGTATGTCGGACCATTCAAGGTGTTGGAAATGGTTAGAGTTGTTGCTTACAAGCTTGAGCTTCCTTAAGAGTTCAACAAGGTTCACAATACATTTCATGTATCCAACTTGAAAAAGTGCCATGCCAACGAACCATTAGCCGTTCCGTTGGATGGACTTCATATTGATAACAAGCTTCATTTTCTCGAGGAACCAGTAGTAATCATGGATCGTAGCATTAAACGATTGAAACAAAGACATATCCCAATTGTCAAGGTTCGATGGAACTCTAGGCGAGGCCCTGAGTGTACATGGGAATGCAAGGATCGATTTTGAAAGAAATATCCACACATCTCTTCACAAAGACCGCACCGTTGTCAAGTACCGCGTCTTAAGCCTTGAGGACAATGATCATTTAACAGGGGGAGACTATAACACCCCGTGTTTTAGGGTCATTTACGATGTCAATAAATTCACTATTTATTTTTAGTATTGTACGCGTTTGCTTTTAAATCGTAATCGTTAAGTTAAATCGCGTAAGCTAAAAATTATCATTCAATGTAAACGGGCATCAAATAATTAAATGTTTACATCAGCAAGGTTAAGTAATTATTTGGAGGATAATTATTAACTTTGGTCATTTTATTTTTTATTGGTTAGTTAAAATGTTTCCGTTTCGACGATAAAATACGTTTAGGGCATTCCTGGAACCACCATAACTTTTCTACGCTTCACAAATACCCCACAATTATACCTAATAACCAAGGTTTAAATAATATCATACAAAATAAGTCACATAGGGTGGATTGAGGAGTATAAGAAACAGGATATATCTTAAAACACCCCCTTCCTTGATTTCATGGGATGTTCTCTAGTTTTAGGAACATTTAGATATTTTTCTCAACACTTCCATGTACTCTTGACCAAGACTTCCTAGAAATCCTTTAAGTGTTCCTTGACCAAGTCCTAGGTATATAATGCCTAAACTAGGAAAGATAACACATACACACTTCATTTGCTAAGTGAAAAACCAACAATCTCTCCCTTTTCTCTCTACTTAGGCCACGGCTAAAATGTTCACACTACCATCCATACACTTTTTATTTACAATATTTCCAAGTGTTCCCACATCATATCTAAGATAATCCAAGAAGGTTTGAAGGTTTGGTTTAAGGTTTACAAGTGTTAAATAAGAAAGGTTCAAGATTAGGGTTTTGCTTGGAATTAAAGTTTTCAAGTGTTGAAAGCTTGGGTTTGGCATCTAAACAAGGTTTAGCTTTCAGTATTGTTCTATCATACTTCATTAATAAGTGGCCTAAAATCTTAATCTCTTTACATTCATGATTTTATGTGTATATATTGGCTATGTAGTTAATCACCATCTAAGGACTTATTTACTTGTAAAAATGGATTTTTACACTTGTTTATGTTTTGGTACACTTTGTCATATGTTATATGAATGTTGATATCATGTTATATGTTTAGATATTAAAACTATTTGTAAATAACGTGGTCTTCATTTATATAAAGTTTATATAAACAAGTTACTTAAAAGTTTACATATACAAAGTTATGGACAATGATTATGTAAACATATGGATCTTATGATTCTTTTTTATTGGACAAACTTTTGGACTAATCATGGACTAAGGACCCTAGGTGTGAAAGACATGTGATAATAAGGGTTGTAATGGACTTTTAACAAAGTGGTAAAACTAAAAAGTTATAAAAACAACTTTTAAACACATTTTGAGACGGCTTTGTTAACATGTGTATTGTTTGAGCAGATTAACCCACTTTATAAATAATATTATCAAGTTCCTTTATTTTCTTTTCTAAATCAATTTCTTTGTCCATATATTTACTTTCCTTTTCTTTGGATTCGTTTTTGAAAACAGTAAATGTTTGCAATAAAGATTTCTTTTCCTTGATTTGATTAGAAAGATTTTGTTCAAGTGAGTCAATTTGCTGCTTAAGTGTAAGTTTTTCCTTAATCATATCATCCATTTAAGAATCGATCATTTTTTCACGAGTGCTTAAATAAATATT
Source organism: Tanacetum coccineum (assembly GCA_026074375.1). Lineage (NCBI taxonomy): Eukaryota > Viridiplantae > Streptophyta > Magnoliopsida > Asterales > Asteraceae > Tanacetum > Tanacetum coccineum. The sequence continues at coordinate 8,674 of BQNB010002619.1, read as the reverse complement.
AAGTCTCTATTCAAACGTTTTGAATCATTCTTTATATCTCTCAAGCTTAGCGGTTAAGGATACATATTCTTTTCCTGATTAGCCTTTTCCTAATTATTTACGTATTTAATCATTTATTCAGACATTTGTTCAATCACATATAATATCATTGAATCTTGTTGTGCACACAAATTAGTATCTTGAACAGCTTCCTGTTGCGTTTCTTGCAAATATTAAGAGTACAGAATGATATTGCTATCACTTGTTATCTCATTATTTGTAAAATCAACAACTGGTGTTTGTTTAAAACCCTGCATTGCATGCACACTTTTATTATATATATCATGATGATAGGGTTCATAATGAGGTACCTCTGAGATAACATCTGAACCATAGTTGGAAAGATTTGCCATCAAAACCGCTTATGCAGTAGAGACATCATCACAGTCAGAATCATAAGCATCTAGATCCTCAGTCTGGAAAGCAACATTGTTTGGAATGGTTGTCTGAGTAGCTTGACCGTATGAAAGGCCTTGATCTACAAGAAATGCTAGTTGCTCTTCATCTAAAATTTAACCAGATTCCTGTGCTTCAGCCAACATTGCCTTTTCCTTAAACCATGCAACGTTCCTGGGCCTCTTAGGCTGAGTGCATTGCCTAGCCATGTGTCCTTCACCTTGACAATTATAACATTTAACAACCCTTGCCTGCCTTCTTGCATTATTTCTCCCAGAAATAGTAGCATTACCCTTATAACCAGTACCCGTATAACTTTGTCCTTGCCTCCTTTGAACTTGTTGCACAGTAACCCTACCGTCTTGAATGGTGGCCTGGTTTCTCAAAGAGGAAGTTCTAAGTTGATTGTTGGTTGAAGAGAACCTTGAAGCAGCTACAGCTGACAGGAAAGCTATTGCCTTGTTGAGACAAGAAATTGGATCATCTCCTTGAGTAAATACAGGAACAACAAGACCCGAGTCCAATTGAGGAAACTCAGTCATTGGTTGGGTTGAAACTTGAGGCGAAGGATAAGCAATTTGTGGAACAGATGAGGTTTGATGATCCATATGAGACTGGTATTGCTGTGATGGTGGAATGGATGAATGACTGATTTGTGGTTGTGATAGATGAGGTGCTGCATTCATTAGTGAATATGATTGAGGAGAGTAAACTTGTGGAATCATTGTGTTTGTTTGTTGAGGAAATTGTGTAGTGTTGTATAGAGAATGATAGTTGGTAATGTGAGTCGGTGGTTGATTGAAATTGGCAACAAAGGCAAAAGGATCTTGGTATCGTTCACGCATCAAGCGAGTTTCATTTGCATGTGCCTCATGTTGTTCAAGATATGAATACAATTGGTCATAGTTTGTTGTATGCAAATCTCTAGCCAACTTCACGTCCGTCACAAATTTGCTCCATTCTGGCGGTAGACTGTTCAGAAACTTCGTATTCACTTGAACTGGTCTCATTGACATGTTGATGACGTTCATGTTATTGATTAGTTGAGAAAATCGCCAGTAGTACTGATACAGTGTTTCACCCTTCACAAATGAAAACTTATCAAACTCATCATACAATTTACATTCCCTTTCTTGTAATGACAATTTCGTGCCTTGCATAAGAAGCTTAACTCTGTCCCATATCTCTTTGGCTACTTTATGATGATTAACAATGGCATACACATCCGTTGGAACACCTTGAAGAACAATGTTGGTATCTTTAAGATCACAGTCAGCTTGAAGCTTCTCAGAAACTGAAAGTTCTTCATAATTCTTTTTTCTAGTAGTACCATTTTCTTCAACAATAGCAGGCCATACAAGTGGACCATTTTGAACTGAGTCAAGAATCATTCTCCTATTCTCCCTATTTCCCATGTATAGTTCCATACGACTCTTCCACGAGTCATACATAGATTTTTCCAACATGGGAGGACGGTTGTCCGCACCGGCAATGATCATGAATTCCGCTAAAGTTGTCATTTTGAATTGATTGATTAAATGAGAAAAGATAACTTTTGATCGTTCAGTGATTAGAGGTTATTGTGTTAAAGTGATGTTTGTTTAAGTGATGAAGTAATGGAATTACATAGGATTTTACAATTCTTGATAAAACCAGGAAAAGAAGTCAATCTTTCATAGGATTTTACAAATCAAAAAAATAACCGTATAATTTACCTAATGGAAATGGTATAATTCACCCAAGAGAAATGTATAATTCACCCAAGCAAATGGTATAATTCTCCCAATATAAAACTGGTATACTTCTCCCAAGAAAATGGTATAATTCTCTCAAGCAAATGATATACTTCTCCCAAGCTAATGGTATACTTCTCCCAAGAAAATGGTTTACTTCTCCCAAGCAAATGGTATACTTCTCCCAAGCAAATGGTATCCTTCTTCCAAGCAAATGGTATACTTCTCCTAATGGAAAAATTGTTATAATTCGCCTAAGAGGAATGAGTGTAATTCGCCTAAGCCAAAAGAGGTATAATTCACCTAGACAAAAACCAGGTATAATTCGCCTAGTTGAACACTTGTGACGCTGTCAAATCTTCTTGTGACGCCGTTACTTAGCAATTGTGACAGCGTCAGGATATTTTAGTGACGCCGTCTCCACACACTGAGAAGTCACACTATGTGTCAAAAAATCCACTTTCTAGCCATATTTGGTGAAGGCTTCATGATGGGAGTCGCCAGCTTGAAAAGTTGTGTTTTTGTCCAGTTCTTTCCGAATCGAGCCCAAGTCACGCTTCCCGAATCGAGCCCAAGTCACGTGCTTTTTTTCTAAATGCTTCTCAAATGCTAATTACACAAAAAGAAAGGATTTAGTGCAATAATATAACATATTTGCATGATTTTGGGAGTTAAATGACTACGAAAAAATGTATAAAATGACACCTCATCAAATACCCCTACACTTGGGATTTGCTTGTCCTCAAGCAAATGAGCTTTTCTACCTAGTAAATAGCAAAGTCAGAGGCATTTAACCTACTAAGTAAAAATAATTTATGGCACAATTGAATCAACCTTGTAATTAGAAGCACGGAAATTATATACTAGCACCTCACATAAGTGTTTTTCTCTCGGGTGTATAATGAATTATAACAATATTGGAAACGGGAAAATAAACACTCACTACCTGTCATAGCATATAGATTGCCATAAGCTTGATAAATGATTAAAACCTCCACCGCTTTGGCGTAAGCACCTAGAAATTACTATCAAATATGTCTTTTAATGGGTTGTAACATTAGGTGTAGGGTATAGGAAACACGGTTGGGGATAATGGGGGATATTTTAATGGTGGCAAGTCAATCATTCACAAGATCACATGTAATAAGGCGTTGCTAAGCCAAGACTCTACAAAACTCTAACATTCGTATTAAACTCTACATCAAACTCTTTTTTCCCTTTCTTGACTCTTTCTTGACTTAAACAAAAGCAGGATGGCAGTCCGTATATTCTATTATATTTTTTTGCTTTTTTAATTTTTTTATTTTGTTTGATTTTTTATATATACACTTTTGCCTTGCCATCTGATGAAAATAAAATAATATACAAGCCTCGAGATTTATATTGACATCCTTACATATGAGTTTTTAATAACTCACTAATAAACTAACTAATGACCCGAATCAGAAGTATCAATAAACATGGAGTATATTAAGAACATATGGGGGTAATAAATTGACTTTCTACCCCATTTCTCAATAAAATAAAAAAACTATCATGATCAATCGTCCCAAAACTGTGTACACTAACAAATGACTCGACTTAGCAACCATGTAATCAAGCAAAGAATTAACTAGAGTTAAATAATTGTGAAAACAATAATGTACTAAAAATGAGTACATACAAGGGGGCTAAAGCGATTTGGGTGTAACATTCAAGTGAAGTGTAAACAATGCTCTTCATTAATAATCCAGAATCCACCGAAAAATTATGAGAATCGCGAAAATGATAGGCTTAGAGGGGTGTACTAGGAGTATCTTGCATTAAAAATGAGTGCATAGCAAGGGTGTGGGGGTAGTTATATAACCAAGGAGATCATCATAACTATAACAAATGCAGGCTAAAAACAAGGGTTACTCTAATGCCTCTTATCACTTAGTAAATCCTAATCACAAGAATGCGATCTCACTAGCAGTCTTGGAATGCATCGCTAAAGCAAATTCTAGAATCTAATATACTACCCGTACACTCTCATAAGCATTAAAGATGAATGCTGATATATTCATAAAGATCTAGGGGCGAACCTCATATTTTGAGGGTGGAATTTTTGAGTGGTAGGGTTTTTGTGCTAGTCATATAACTCTCATCCATGAGACGCTCTTAATACTACAGTTTCACTGATATATGCCATAATTTTTTTAATTTGGGCTCAAATTACCGTCATATACTATGTTTTGGTATATTCCACATCAATTTAAAGACAAAGCAAATGCAAATGAAAGAATAGTTTCTAAGGCTTTTATTACCCCCTACACTTAAGTTGAACATTGTCCCTAATGTTCTAAAAGTACCCAAAAAACAAAAAAAGGAAAATAAATAAAAGACGAGAGAAACTAATACTCCCTCGGTTTGCTCACTATTGGAGAAGAAACGAGATAAACCTGCTAAATCTTCATCCAAGAATCGTCCAAGTGAAACTCCAAAGAATTTCCGGACTCTCCTTATCTAATATAACCTGAAAATCAAAGACAAAAACAACTATCCCGCATAAAATCAATGGTAAATAATATACAACCCGATGTAATCATAAACTAAAATCCTAAGAAAAGCAATAAAGATAGAATGTTAGTACTAATGTAATCGTGGCTTTCTGTAAAAATCTGGAAAATCAAAAATTCTGAAAATATAACAAAACTAACTTTTAAATAATTCGAAAAAACGTGGATTTCTCCAATGTTACAGTTCTAACACTGTTAGGTTTTACCCCTGACGTCGTCAAGAACACATGACAGGTTTTGCATTTTTGTTTTCTGGAAAAATTTCTGAAAAACGACCTATTACTTATTTTTTGGAAAAATTATTGCATAAACCACGAAAACAATTAGTACAAATATATGACTCAGATAAACAGACAAAACATAAAATTTGTATTAACTAAAAATTATCTATTTTACATGTTTGAAATGGTCTTAAAAACTGGATGTTTTCCCCTACACCTTTTTTATGCAAAATTCCTTTAATTGCAATTAAAACAAGTTTAAAAACAAAACAAAGCATGATCATATATTATTCAAACATATAAGAACAAATAATAAAATTAAAAACACTTGACACTCCTAAAATTCAAAAAATGAAAATATTGAGTTGCCTCCCAATAAGCGCTTATTTTTGTTCGAGTCATGAGCCTGACTCTACCCTTATTTAACAGATAAAAGGGAGGGTTTCCCTACACTTAAGGTCAAGTGTGGGTGATAGTAACGATACACACTATTGTGGTAAGAAGGATCCATATGTTGAAAAGTGGTTGTTGAATTATATGCTCCAAATGGTGTGTTTCTTTAATCTTACCATTTTCTAATTCTTTTGTTTTAATGGGCAAACTAAGTCATTATCCTAAGAAATCATCTTCTATCACCTTAGGATTCAAAATATTAACACCTAGGGATCCACTTTGTCCTAATAGACTCGGTTTAAATCCATAATGTTTCTTAGGGTCATCTACACATGGGTGATAATAGCAATACACACTTTTAGGATGGAAATGTGCCACGTGAGGTGAAGGCGATGTATGAATGGTCAAATAATCTAGTATGAATGGTCAAATGATCTACTACCTTTATCCTAAATCTTCCGAACGATGTTGTTTGCTGGGTGTTCAGGGCTCTTTGGTCTGCCTAGACTTATATCTAAGGATGAAAATTGGTAAGGAATTGGGGGTTTTTTGGTTGATGCTTCAGTTCATCAAAACTAGGAACTTCCCTAGAACTAAGAGGAATGTTGTGATTACAAGTATTCAAGCCGAAATCCTCTATTTGTGTTTCGTCTAAAGGTTCTACCTCCATCGAGATTTCTATAGTCTCTTCTACTTCTTCCGAGTAAGTCACGAGCGGTGTGTATACCTTAAATGATGGGAGGACTTGTGGGTTACTTTGTGGGCTTGTATTTTTACATTTATCATTATAGCTGGAGTACTATAGGGTCCTATATGCACTGGACGAAACCTAAACCGTGGAATGCACCTTAGGTATCTTACTCCTAACAATCTCCTTACAACTATCGAGCTTCAAAATTTGCTATTGATTGATCAAAGATATTGCTTATTAGGTTTTTCCACTATTATCGCATTGGACACAATTCTCAATGGTTTTCCACGCTTCTTCAATACTTAATTCCATAAGGTCCCCACCGGCTGCATAGTCAATGTCCTTTTGGGTATAGTTATTGATATGATCTAAAAATATTTGAATTTGGGACCATAAGTTGAGGCCATGATGCGAGACTTTTTAGATTAAGTCTTTGTAACGAGTCCAGGCATCGTAGAGAGATTCATCTTGATTTTGTAGGAACATCAAGGTATATCTTTGGAACGGAAAGGGTGTGTTTGGTGGTTTTCTATTCATCATGATGCGAAATGAAAGAGTTACGAACAAAAGGCACAAAGAAAAGATATACTACAAAAAAGCTAACTAAAAAGAAAAAGTAAAAAATCTCACTTGATAGGGATCTAGTGAGTAGGCTTAAGCTAGATAGAATCCGAAACCTAGACTATTCTCAGGCAGCGGCGCTAAAAAACTTGATGCGGAATTTGGTAAAACCCGAAAGAAGTTTGACAATCCTCCTAGGTAGAGTACTTAATCGTTGTAGTGTAGTATAGACAAGACTCTGGGGATTGATCGTTCTCTGGAGGAATAGTGAGGTAGGTTCGAATCATATGTCACTAAGATCTAAGGGTTGAGGGATAAGTATTTTTGTGTTTTTATGTTTGTAGAAAGCAAGTAAAATCTCGGGTTTTGATTAAACTACTAACTACTCCTAAATGCAAGAAATGTAAATTGGTAAAAAAAATCTAGTGCATCACAGTTATGTTTTTAGTGCATCATGTTTATAAGTTAATGCATCACAGTTATAATTTACTGCATCATAATTCATTCACCAAAAATTCTAGTGCATCACAGTTATGTTTTTAGGGCATCATGTTTATAAATTGATGCATCACAGTTATAATTTATGATGCACCAAATTTATAACTACGATGTGGTAATTATAACTATAATGCCCAAAATTTGCATGTTATGCACTAATAAAATATTTTATTTTTTGAATCTTTTTTCCTTGAAATTTTTTTTCTCCAAAAAATGTTCTAGTGCATTATAATTATAAGTTTTGGTGCATCATGGTTATAAGTTACTACATCATAATTGATTCACCACACGTTTAACTATGATACAATTCTTATAATCATGATGCACCAGACATAACTACGATACGATAAACTAACTATAATGCACCAAAAGTACATGTGATGCACAAATAATATAAAAAGGTGCATTACTTGTATAGATAAAAGAATCATAGTTAATTATGATGCAGTAACATATAGCTATGATGCACCTAATTTAAATTTATGATTCAACTGCTTATAACAATGATGTACTAAACTTATAACTATGATGTTGCAAGTTAAAACATTAATTCTCCAAACGAATAACTATAATGCAGTACGTTGAAACATTAATGCACCAACCTTATACCAGTGATGCATTATAAGTTAATGCATAATAGTTATAAGTTTTGTGCATCAACAATGATGCAATAATTTATAACATTTATGTACCATACTTATAACTGTGATGCAGTAATTTATAAACATGATGCACTAAACTTTTGAAAATATTTATAAATTTTTTTTTTCCAGAATTGTTTTTTACAACTTTTTTTTCCTAATATTTGTTTTTCTAGAAAAAGTTTTATACCTAACAAAATTATATTGTATCTTAGTTCATTCACCAAACTTATAACTATGATGCAATTCTTATATCTATGATGCACCAAACATATAACTACGATGCGATAAATTATAACTATAATGCACAAAAAATGCATGTAATGCACTAATGATATAAAAAGGTAGATTACTTGTATAGATACAAGAATCATAGTTAACTATGATGTAGTAACAATGATTCACTATATATATAACAATGATGTTGTAAGTTAAGATATTGATTCTACAAAAGGATAACTATGATGCACCAAATTTATAATAGTGATGCATTATAAGCTAATGCATCATAGTTATAAGTCATGTGCATCAACAATGATGCAGTAACTTATAACCTTGGTGCACCATACTTATAACCGTGATGTAGTAATTTATAAACATGATGTACTGAACTTTAAAGTGTGATGCACTGCAACATTTCATATGAATGATGCAATAAATTATAACTATGATGCATTAACATATAAACATGATGCACAAAAAAATATAATTGTGATGCACTCGAAATTTTTTAGGTATAATTTCTTTTTCGGAAAAAAGTTTTGAAAAAAAAATTGCGAAAAAAAAATTTTGGAAAAAAAATTTCGAAAAAAAAATTTTGGAAAAAAAAAATTTCGAAAATTTTTTGTCGAAATTTTTTTTTTTCGAAAACTTTTTTTCAGAAAAAAAAAATTTTGAATTTTTTTCCAAATTAATTTTCCAATTTTTTTTAAAGGAGATTATGTGTCATGGTGATAAGGCAATG
>BQNB010002618.1:92424-119678 GCA_026074375.1 Tanacetum coccineum | reverse complement strand
TTTAGGATGATGTAGGCTTTACTATTTTGAGAATAACCTAAAAAGATACCTTCGTATGACTTTGGGTCAAACTTTGTAAGGTAGTCTTTAGTGTTTAGAATGAAGCACTTGCTTCCAAACACTCTAAAGTAATCTAATGTAGGTTTCCTACCTCTTAAGAGTTCGTAGGGTGTTTTTCCTAAGATGGCTCTAATTAGGATTCGGTTGAGAATGTATGTTGAAGTGTCTACTGCGTTACACCAAAACTTTTGTGGTAACGATTGCTCATTCAACATAGTCCTACTCATTTCTTGAAGTGTCCTATTTTTCCTTTCAACCACGCCATTTGATTGAGGAGTGCGTGGAGCTGAGAAGTTATGTGTAATACCATTGGCATTACAAAACTCTCCAAATTGCACCTCATTATCAAATTCCCTACCGTGGTCGGTTCTTATTGACACTATTATACATCCTAATTGGTTTTGAATCTTCTTACTAAATATTTCAAATTGATCGAAAGCTTCGGTTTTGTCCTTAAGGAATCTAGTCCAAGTATACCTAGAGTAGTCATCTACTATGACTAAGGTGTAGCGGTTTCCTCCGTAACTCCGTACGGCGGATGGACCGAAGAGATCCATATGAAGGAGTTCTAAGCATCTAGTCGTTGAGACTATATTCTTAGCCTTATGACTAGCATGAGCTTGCTTTCTAATTTTGCAAGCATCATAGAAGTGTTGATCAAACTTAAGCTTATGTAACTTTTTAATTAATTTCTTAGATGCTAACGATTGATTGAGACGCATATTTGCGTGACCTAATCTCCTATGCCATAACATGAAGTTTTCATCAATCGTTGCTAGACAAATTTTGTCTTTAGGCTCATTTCCTAATTTCATCACATATAAGCCTTTCTTCCTAATACCTCTACCTATGACCTTACCATCCTTAGTAATTTCACTATCATGTTTAGAGAAAGTTACTCTACATTTATTATCACATATTTGTCCTATACTTAACAAGTTAAATCTTAAGTTATCTACATGCTCTACATTATCTATTTTTAGAGAGTCATTTGAAATTGTACCTTTGCCAATGATGTTACCGCGAAGATTAATACCAAAAATGACATTACCTACGCTGTATGCCATGTAGCTTGAGAAGAGATTTCGGTTACCCGTCATGTGTTTGGAGCATCCGCTATCCTTTATCCACTTATCGGGTTCTAAGTCGACTCTAAGGCATATCTATTTATATAAGGCAACACCTCAAAATTTTGGTCCCTAATATTTCATGGGTCCAAAGTTGTTAGTGCTAAACATCCCTTGCATTTGATGCAATTAGTTGGGATGTGGAAATGGAAGACACATTTCCCATGGCATGTAACTTTGTCATGCAAAGTTGTTCCAAGTTACAGGAAAACCACAAGGTTGATTTTGTCGACCAATGTTTCTTTTTGGTTGTGGTGTTTTAGGACGATGATAATTATTTATGACTCTTCTAGATGGTGGAATTTTTGATCTAAAATTTGGTTTTGAAAATCCAACTCCGGGCTTTGACAATGGCTTATAGAATTGTTTAACTTCATTATCACTAGCTACGGGAACTCTTACATTGTTTACTATCATGTGTTTTGGTCTAGGATCCATAATAGATTTTTAAAAAGACACATTTTTCTCAGATCCAAGTGTGGTTCCTGGTGGCAGTCCCATATTTACTTTGGGGCTGCCTGTACATTAAGGGGGCCTCCCATATTTATGGGACCTCCATCAGGGGACACCTTTTTCTGAGCTTTCACAAATTTTATTTCCTTAGTTCTACTAGATGATGCTTCAAATGAATTAAACCCTAAACCTAACTTTTCATCAGAGGTTTTTTGATTATTTAACATTTCATTTAAGCAATGTGTGCTCTTTTCAAACTTGGTTAGTTTAAGAGCTTCCTATTTAAGCTTTTCATTTTCAATTTTAAGCATATGACATTTTACACATTCAAGATCAACATCCTTGTTTTTCTTGAGTGTGGACACTTTTTCTTTTAGAGTACTAATTTTCTTTTCTAGGCTATCTATAGTGGCTTTTAGTCTTTTATTTTTAGTGATTATCTTTAAACTCGTTTTGCACAGTTTATCATATTCATTTTCTAATATTAAATCATCTATTGATGAGTTTTCATCACTAAAGTAAGAGGATTCAGAACATACCTCACTTGATGCTTATGCTACTAGACACATTTCATTATTGACTTTCTCATCATCTTCTTCACCGCTATCACTCTAAGAACCTTCGACAAATGCTTTTTGGTTCTTGTCATTCGGTGGTTTTGGACATTCTCCAATAAGATGATTTGGGTCGCCGCATCCAAAGCATTTTCTATCACTTTTACCATTTTTGTTGTCTCTGCTTCTTTGAAACGTCTTTTTGTCGTTCCGAGGTTGTCTCACGAATCTACCTCTTCTCTTAAAGAATTTCTTGAAGTCTCTTAACGCCATGGCGTATTCTTCGTCTTCACTTCTGGAAGTCGAACACTCTTCATCACTAGATTCTTTCTTAGCCTTTAAAGCAAGAGATTTCCTTTTAACTTTTGCTTTGACTATTTTGGAATCTTTCTTGATGATCATTTCATGAACTTTGAGGTTCCCGATAAGCTCATCAAAAGATAGTGATGTTAAGTCTTTCGACTCTTCAATTGCCGTGACCTTTGCTCTCCATTTGGGATGTAGAGCCCTAAGAAATTTACTAACATAGTTCTTGCTAGAATAACCTTTATCAAGAGCTTTTAGACTAGTAATAATAGTATTAAATCTAGCAAAAGCACTATCTATAGATTCGTCTTCGGAAATAATGAATTGTTCATATTGTTGAACCAAAAGGTCAATCTTGTTATCTTTGACTTGACTATTACCTTGGTGGCTGATTAACAATGTTTTCCAAATTTCTTTTGCCGTATTACACATGATAATTCTTTCATATTCTTTTCTAGGAAAAGCATTATAAATAACTATTTTTGCTTCATTATTTTTTGCGAGTCTCTTTTTAAGATCATCGCTTTGTCTTTCAAAAGGGATAACCTCATCTAATTTGGTTTCTGGATTTTGTTGAATAGGTTGAAAATCATCATTGGTAATAACATGCCAAAGATCTAGATCTTTTTATTTAACATATATCTCGAATCTATTTTCAAATAAATAAAACTATCACTTTCAAAGAGTGGTGGTATTTACATAGATTGTCCTTCTAGATATTTGTCAGAATCCATAGATCGATCCAAGCTTTAAAATAAAGTATATTTTAAAGATCTTGAGTGACTTTAGCTCCTAATACCAATTGTGGAAACTAAAAGGGGGTTGAATAGTTTACAGGTTCGTTTTCATTTTACAAGACTTTGCTTAAAAAATATGTAGATTCGAGTTGTATGTTTAACCAATTCACAATATGAACAAATAATATAACAATTTAAACTAAAGCTAAATAACAATGACAATAATATGAAGAGATAAGGAAAGGAACAATCAAACCAAGACACCAAGATTTATAGTGGTTCGGCTACGAAGCTCTTCTTCGCCCTACTCCACTCCCTGAGTATCCTACTTAAGATTTCACTATGTCAACAAGCTCCCTTCAGGCGAAGAAAACCATTTACACGTCGCTTACGCTATTTTCCAACACTAAGCTAAATGTCGAGTCCTAATCTTAGCTAGAACCAATCTACCACTTCACAATCAATACACAATCACTAGATCTACACTATCGGATTTACACACTATCCGAATCATACAAATACACAAGATAATTACAATAGAGATTTGGTACTTAGAAGAAAAGAGGAGAGATCACTAATCAACACTTCATTTCTTGGCGAATACGAGTGTTCTTCTCTTGCACTTGAATGAGAGGGAAGAGATGAGAAGAAGTGATTAGATCACTTGAAACAAGATCAAGAGATGTTAGTGATCAAGATATTTAGTGAGAGAAATAAGGTTTTTAGAGAGAGAAAGAAGTGTGAGAAAATTTGTGCAAAGAGGTTTGATTTTCAGCAAGGGATGGAGCAGTATTTATAGACAGGAAAATCCAACGGTTTCTGACGGCGGTCTCAGATATATATGGGGGCCGCCAGGTAGACTCCGCTCCCTTTTTTGTCTTTTTGTGGGGAAGATTGAATCTGGTATAGAAGCTTCCGTTTTGGGGGAAAAATTTTAATTTCAAATTTTAAGTTTTTAATAAAACTTTTCTTTTAATTAGAAAATATTTTGTATAATTAGTTTTGTGAAAATCTTTTGTAAAAATGTAATGGATAAGAGAAAAATATTTTCTTGATCACTAATCATGCTTATTGATTTGTTTGTTCATACCTTAAGTGATTACTAATCTTAGAAATGGAATTTTACGATTAATAATGTGTAAACGTTTAACTTTATCGTAAACGTTTTTACATTTTGTTATTATCAAAACATTGAGAGGTCGAAAAATATAAATAATATTTTTAGACATTATTTGTATTAACAATTTATCGACCCTCGAAATCCGAGCCAAACTTTTTGCTCTAAAATAGCGAGTACGAAACCCCTTTAAACAACATTTTTGACTTCCAATATCTATCAAAATAACATCGACTAGCCTATTTCTATATGACAAAATCATCAAACTTCACTCAATGACCAAATACGCGTTTAATATATTTCGCACTTGAATCAATAGCATATATCATATAAACGCAATACATAAATAAAAATAACATTACGACAATGTAAATAGAATACTTACAACCAACACCAAAAATTGTTTTGGCCCTCCCCCTTTTGGTTCAAGCTTCGGACGCAAACCCACACACAAAACCAAACTTTTTCCAATTAAACCAACTCCCAAAATACGCTTATCTAACCTTTTTTACTACCACTTTTCAACCGAAAATGGTTAAATCAAGCCCGAACTCCAACTCCTTAAATACCCATTGCATGTCAAAAATTTAAGTGGGGATATATTCGTATCAATGTAAGGATCAATATTTTATACTTGGATCGTAATGCATGTCGGTTTATGGTGGTGGTTGTAGTGGCCGACGACAGCAATGGTGGTGGAGGAGATGTGTGTGTAAAAAAAATTTGGTTAATAGTGAATAATGTGTGTGTTGGTGTTTATATAGGATGGCACTTTGGCCATTTGACACAATTGGTCCTCCCCTCCTTTCCTTATATGATTTTTGACACATGAACTTTTGTCTCAACATATACCCGACCACTATGGCTCGGGATTATACTCCCGTGACTAAATTTATTTTCCATCACACTTAACTTGGTTTAAAACATTTAATAAAATGTTAAATCACGTAGAATCAAAACTCTTGACACGCTTTTACAAAAAGCACGGGAAATAATGGCTCAGGATAATCGTCGGCCTAAAACTCGGGTTGTTACAATAACTAAAATTTAAAACATGAAAATCCAATTTTTAATTACAAATAAACAAATCCTTATTCCTAAAATACCACAAATACAAAGAAACAATCTCACAGTTTCTTCATGTATGTATGATAGATTGAAACAAAAAAACTAAAAAGGTTAAATAAAAAGAAACAAAAAACTTACCAAAAACCCAATTCAGGTTATGCAGACTGTGTGCGACAGCTACCAATCCTCAACTGTAACTGCCACTTCACTAACAACCCAAATCCAATCAGAATCAGGTCACCGTTTAGTTTGAATCTGGAATTGAAAGGATACCGTTTAGTTTGTGTGTGTGTGTTAAAGAGACACTATAAAACCTAGAGATAAGAGAATGAGATATGTATAAATAAAGGTGGATGGGTGGATGAGTGGGTGGATCGGGTTAAACAACAATTAATGGACCCGGGTTAGGAATGGGTCGGACTCTAGGTTGGGCCAGCATTAATGCAACCTGCGAATCCTGGTAATTGTAATGTTTTATAATATTTATTTTGAATTACTAATATCATATGACTAAGTTAAGCATGCCTGAGTTATACTTCGTATTCATTTAAATGATTTACCTTTTTGTTAATTCTAAGAATTAGGTTTAACAAATTGTCATGCGATATAAGCATTTTCTTATAATATCAAATAAAAACATAATTGAGAGAACAAAAGCATTCAAAAGAGCAAAAAACAATGATCAACTATCAGAAAGATAAACCAAACGACACCAGCAGAAGCAAAATGCCAAGCCCGATAATAAAACTCTCGAAGACGAACTACGAGTGTCCGCAATAAAGCGCGATACACCATTACTCTCATTACAAATAAGTGTCATTTAGGGTCAGAAATGCAAATTTCCCTTATACAATAATATCACTTATAATGATTCACATTTGATGACAAATCACTAAAAATGTGGAAATAGTTCAGAACTTATAAATACAAAACTAACATTTAATCTTAACAAGGTTTTTAACCCGCGCTCCGCTACGGAGCGCGAGGTTATTTGTTTTTTGTCAACCTGCGCTCAGCTGCGGAGCGCGAGGAAATAAAAAAATCGGACATTTAGTTGAAGAATATTTGTACATCAAGCCTTCTGTATGCATCTTTGTCAACCTAAATGATTTGTCCATTTACAAATGACCCACCACCAAAAAAAAGTACCAACTCTTTTGAATGCAGTATCAAGATAATGCTAGATTTAACTATTCAAAACATCCATTTATTACACATAAAAGTCGTGAATGCAGCATTCCTATTGATCAATAAAATTAATATAAAGTAAAGAGTGAAACAACACTAAAGGTCTCTTTTCCTACTCATAACTACAGCAAAAATAAGTTCATTGTTCTTCACTTAAATGCTGCCCAAATATTATTTTCCTCTGATCACTTGGAACCTGATGCATCCAAAAAGATACATATGTTCATTATTGAGTTCTATGAGCAAAGGAATCATGAATACAATACTTGTGTAGTTTATTTATTTTTTCTTATCTTAAGCATCAAAATTTTCAATTCAGTTGGTGATAATTTTTCTTCTCATATATCAACACTTGTATTAACCGGGTATGACAAAATGGTTATAAGTGTTAAAAAGTTAAACTTCTTATATGTCAATCTTGTGAAACTTCAGGGATTCACGCATATATGTACTCAATAAATTCTATGTATATACACTTAACAAAATGCCATTGATGCACTTAAAACAGGTCACAATCACTAGTACAAAAAGTGGATTTGGTCACACATGGGCAAAATGGAACGGCCACACATTCACATATTTTTGTGACCAAAGGTACCAAAAAAGACACCGTTTACTAATTAGTTACACATGAACATTTTTATCGTGTGACCATTAGAACTGTATTGCCACACATTCGAACATCATGTGGCTAAAAGTAACTGGTAATATTGTTTGGTCACATATGAATTTTGACGGTGTGACCAATTATTATGTAAGCTTGAAGATTGGTCACGATATTTACTTTATAAATAGTGACAAATATTTATACACACTTAAACAATGTGACTATAATGCCAATATGGTCACATAACGTTTTTGTCACACATATTTTAGTGTAGCTCAAATTCCGTTACATATGGTCACGTAACTTATTTATGTGTGTCTAAAGTTTTAGTATTGTGTTAGCTCCAAAAGTAATGTAGTTTTAGTCACATTTACTTCTAACACTGTGTCCAAATGGGCATATATGGTCACACTAAACGTTTTGTCACACAAACATAAAATTCATGTGGCCATTGGATGATCAATAGTCACACAAAATACCCATTTTCTTCACTTTAAACACTTATGGTCACACTTATTAACATTTTTGGTCACTTTATGCTTAGTTGTATGTGACTAAATACCCAGAACAAACATGCTTTGTGTGACTAAAATATTACAAAAGGCACACAAACATAAATTATGTGGCCATTGATGATTAATAGTCACTCAAAAATACACTTTTTACTTTAAAACATATGGATCACCTTTTTAAAACACTTTGGTTCTCAAAAAATTTTATGCTTAGTTGTATGTGACTAAATACACAAAATCAAACATGATTTGTGTGGCTAAATATTACAAAAAAGGGCCTCACAAACATCAAATTCATTGTGGCATTGGATAACCAATAGTCACACAAATTACACATTTTCTTTAATTATACACATATGGAACACTATTAACATTTTTGGTCACTTTATGGTTAAGTTGTATCGTGACTAAATAATACCCAAACAAACATGCTTGTGTGGCTAATTTATTACAAATAGATTCACACAAACATCAAATTCATGGGACCATTAAATAATCATAGTCATCCAAAATACAATTTATTCAATTAAAACCAATATGGTCACACTTTTTAACACTTTTGGTTATTTTTTGCATTAGTATGTATGTGACTAAATACCAAACAAACATGCCTTTGTGATGGCTAATTATTACAAAAGGTCACAGAACATCAAAATTCATGTGGCCATTAGATAATCAATTGTCACATACAAATTACACATTTTGTCACTTTAAACACTATATGGTCACACTTATTAACACTTTTGGTCACTTTATGCTTAGTTGTATGTGACTAAATACCAAAAAAACCAATATATTCATAACAAGAAAATAAAAAAAGGATGTTACACCCCAGCAAGAATCGAACCCGCGACCTCCCTTACAGAAGTCAAGCAGGTTACCATCTTGCCAGAGCAACCTATTCATTAATGTAATGCATTTCCGTTTTAATATAGAAGTTTAAGCTTCATTGTTTTTGGCTAGTAGCTTAAAAAATGCTTATAAAAAAGGATGTTACACTCCAGCAAGAATCGAACCGGCGACCTCCCTTACGGAAGTCAAGCGGTTTACCATCTTGCCAGAGTAACCTATTCGTTAATGTTATGCATTCCTGTTTAATATAGAAGTTTAAGCTTCATTGTTTTTTGCTAGTAGCTTAAAGAGTGCTTATAGAAACTGCTTATTAAACCGTGGCTTTTTCTCCCTCTGCTTATGCAATGTGCAAGCTGCAATAACACACAAACCAGACAATAACATCACAAACCAAACAGACCAATACATCAAATTTCATAAGGTTTTAAAAAGTACATGATTTTCACCATTACATAAGTCACCATAAAGTTTGATTGCTAAACAAAACACAAACAAAAGCTAACATCTAAAACATGTTATAACATGATCAGCTTCCACATGACACCTTTCTTTTCCCCTTTGCCTTATCTGCACAAGTTTTTGACTTCCTGGCTCCCATTTTCTTTTCAATTTCATCCCATGTAGTAACATTTGGTAGTCCCAGCACATATCCTGTGACTTGTACATGGCTATACACATTTGGTTTGTTTTTCTTGCAAACTGGTACATATTTACCTTTAGACATTGCAGAGTTAGAGTCAACAATGCAATCCTTGTCTGTGTTTCTTTTATCTGTGGTTTCCATGTCTGTGCTTTCATTATCTGTGCTTGGAAATTAGTTCCATGATAGATATTCCTCAATTGTGTTATAGCCATAAGCATCTAGCAATCCTTGTATTGATGGCCCATAAAATACTGGAGCACTTGCTTTTTTTTGCTGCCCATCTCCTGTCATCTGAGCTGTTTGAGCTAATGTTAATTATTTATGCAAAAGAAAATTACGTATAATTAAGCAGATAATATCATAACCAAAATACACATTTGTTAATCAAAATAAGCAGATAACACAATATAGAAGATAACATCATTACTTCATTAACCAAATACAAACCATTATAAGATAATAAATTCTGTTATATGCATATTGTTTTATAGTAAATTAACATCTACTACCATTACATAAGGACCAAAAAACATAACATCATAAAGTAGATTAACATCAGTATCCACTTCTAAGCTTCCTCTTCCCTATCTTCTCTTCAGTAAAAGTCAGTAAAAGTCATTGTATCTTTACTCCAAATGTCTCACCTTTAATAGCATCCCTGGTTTTATCATTTGCAAGCCTAAGTACACAATTTTTTTATTCGTATAGGGCTTTTGACAATGAGTGTTTTAGTTGATGCTTGTAGCTTAGCCTTAGACCCACCTACTTTAGCCTTAGAAGATGCTTCAGATGCTTGTGCTTTAGCCAACATACATGCTTTAGCCTTTTTAATGTATTTCCAAGAAGGTTTTACATCACTTTCATTACATCCTAATTTTAAACCCCAAAACTTGCTATTGTCCTTGTACTCATCTGACAAATAGTGGTACCATTTGAGCAAACTCTTAGGTGGTTCTGGAGAGTCATAATCTATCTCCTCAAAAGTGCTAATTTGAGAAGTGCTATATGAGTCTAAGTTGTTGTTGTCTGAGCTGCTATCTAAATTCACAACAATGTTTTCTGCAAGTTAACAACAAAGTCTGAGCTATGCATACTTAAGGAAGTCTTTTCAATTAAAGCTCTGACTAATGTTGATAGCAAAATGGTATGTGGGTATGGCCCGAGGAATGGGTTGCTACCTATCCTAATATCCTTAGCAAGATCAAAATTAGTTATTTGGTTTTCACAATGAATTCCCAAACACTCCTTCATAATGTGGCTAATGCATATGGGTCCAATTTTTAATCCAAACACCCCTAAACTGCTATATATGTGTTTAAGAATATAAAGGGATTTGAAAAAGGTTATCATTCTAAGAAATATGAGCAGATAAACAACACACAACAACACATATGAGCAGTTAAGCTTGAAAAAAAAACATATAATGGACACACATTAGCAGAGAAGCTAAAAAATAAGCAAAAAGGAAATAAGGAAAAAAAGAAGATAATAAAGTTACCGTTCTGATTTGCCATGTTTGAAATTAGGGTTTATGAAAAAGTGTTAGGGATTACTGTAGCTGAACGATTTTGGTGGGTGAAATGAATTAATGTGTGTTATGAATGGGTGGAAGAGTTTAAGGGGGTAGAGGGATAGTTAGGCGGTGGTGGGTGGAATGAATTAATGTGTGTTATCATTAATTAATGTATCAGTTCAGTTCTTAGCTTAGCCGTTTTAACTTACCTTAGCAGTATTAGGTTTAACCTAGCAGTATGAACTAGTTTAACCAGTTCTAAACATCATAACTGTCATTCAGATTATCCAGCAAAACTTTCATACAATACTTATCATAACCTTAATTCAAAGACAGAAATTAAACATTATTAAGACTAAACAACACCTGAACTTTAATAAACATCATAACTTTCATTAATTAGGATTATCCAGCAAAACTTCCATACATCCTTCATACTTATCATAACCTTAATTCACAGACACAAACTGAACATTATTAACACTAAACAACCATTACAGCTGACATGCCTGGCAGCACTAACTATTGCCTGGCAGTACTAAATGAGTTCTTTCTAACTCTTCACACGTTTTGCTCACCTGAAAATGATGCTTAAAACGTCAACAAAATTGTTGGTGAGAGTTACAGGTTTAAGACTCACTTATTACACCGCGATCAACAAAACAACATTTACAAACATATATGCTTGGCTATTCTATCACAACATAAATTCACATTTATCTGGGGTGGATCGTACCCCTCCGTCCCATAATATCTCCGCGCAAGACTGACCCACTTGACTAGCTAAGTCCGTTCGGGTCTCACACAAGGTCATGTCATCCTCACATACACATGCCTTACCATAATTCATATCACATAGCAATAGCACATAGTCATATAGTTTGAACACTTAACAAACACATAATCCACCCGATTCTAATTCAAAATAGTTTTGCATCATTTCCATCCTAAAATATAAGTAAAAAATGGGACTGTAAAACTCACCTGAGGCAAAGCAAATTCCAATTCCTTCACTTAATCTTGCAAAGAATCTAAACAAAACAATACCCACATATGTTACCATCGATTAGGTCACATACCCAAGTCAATGTAACAATCACAATGATGGATACTCTATATCCTATCTTGATTCAACTCTTCTATATACTCCTCATACTTGCTAACCTCAAATTACCTCACAAACTTTACTTCTTAACTTTCTGCTTTTTACTCAGTTTTTATAGTCACAAGATGACTCTAAATAAAATACTTAAACACCTAATTGGTTCTTCTCCTCACATCCCATAGCTCCCCAATGAGTTGTGAGCTTCTACGATTTTTGGATAAAAATAATAGTGAGTGTAACCATTTTATAAAAATTCAACATCACAAAGTGTCCAGAATTTGACCTGATTCGACCTTCAAAAAGTTTAGCTTTTGAGTAGACCCATTTACACTTAGGAAAGTTGTATAAAAAAAATCTAAAAAAGATTCATAACATCATGAACTTGCTACAGTAGAAAAGCCCATTAATTAAAAAAACGTTTTGATATGGTTTTTGACCTCACAAACACAACTCAGAATCTGCCCCCCCACCCCCCCCCCCCCCGAAAACTCAGTTTTGACAATGAATATTTGTTTGATTAATTTGACTAACTTCCACTCACTTTTAATTCATGAAACCACTTGAAAGTAGACTCTCTGTAGTTAATTTTAGGCTCAAAAAAATCAATAAAAGCTAATCTGTTTACCGAAGAGTATTGCCTCTCGCAAGATACCTAAAATTCTGCCCAGATTTGCTATTCCGAAATTAGCATATTTAACGCATAATTAACTTACCGATAACCCTAATTATTAACCACAAACACTTTTTGAGACAAAACCTCTTAATTACAGATTATTTACAATAAACTAATCCAACCTTACATGATTTGTTACTTAAATAAAATTCAATTTAAATTGAAAAAGAAATTAGAAAATATTACCTTAACTTCTTGAAAAATCAAAAAGCAGTACACACATATAAACCAAACAGGATGTAAAAAATTAATAGATAAAATGAAATCATTCACAAGAGTATTTGCATGACAACTTGAGCATGACATGGTTCACTTGGATTTTCGTATCACAACACCTCCACAGTCCTTTCGATAGTAGTCATCTCGTGATTCATTAGCCAAGTCACGTCGATCTACAAGAGGCAATACGTTATCATTGCGATGGTGAATGACGGTACTAAATTCCTCATCGACTTCGTCATACGTATCTTTGTAATTCTTGGGAGGTGTCTTAAAGACAATAGACAATTTTTTATCTACCGGGTCTTTCACATAAAACACTTGTAGTGCTTGTGAGGCTAATACGAACGGATCAACCTTGTGGCCTAAATTATTCAGGTCGACCAATGTATACCCAAGTTTATCGCGTTTCACACCACCAGATTTGTGATTAACCCAATCACATTTGAAAAGAGGAATTTGCCTGAAACGGTAATCTAGTACCCATATCTCTTGTAAAACACCATAATAGTATGCTTGTCTTGTGGTTGCAACTTCTTTAGATATGTGCAGATCGATTGCCTCAACACTAACCCCACTGTTCTGGTAAACTTTGCCATCATGACATTTCGTACGAAAGGTATACCCATTGATGTTATATGCATCGTATTTCACTACGGTGGCGCGTGGTCCATATGATATCCACCTTACAGTTTCTGATACACTTTCTTTGTCGATCGCTAACTCTCTCTCCACCTGAATTTCATTACACGTATATATTAGCTTCAAATTTAAGGAACAACAAACAAACAATTATAAATAACATACGATTAATTACCTCTTCGCGTAACCACTTAGCAAAAGATTTACTGTGCTCATTTTCCAGAAATGCTATTCGTTTACCCGGGTTTTCTGTTTTCAAAACTTGCTTGTGTCGCCTGAAACAATGTCTTTGATTATTATATTTGATAGAACATTTTAAGTAACGAAATAGACATGTGTTAGTAATACTTACTCGATATACGGTACAATTTCATCTGTATTCTGTATTACATACAAATGTGCTTTCTGAAAGAGTTCCGCAGAAACTTCACTTGATTTGCCGGCCGACAATGGCTTTCCTTCCTCATTTTCATAAGTTTCATGTTTACCAGGTGGGATACCAATAGTTTCCATGGATTTATGATATTCACTAAAAAACTCTATTGTTTCTTCCGCAATAGTCTCCTCAGCAATGCATCCCTCTGGTTTATTTCTGTTTCGCACGTGTCCTTTAATAACCTTCATACATCTTTCGAAGGGATACATCCACCGAAAGCATATGGGACCACATAATTTTACCTCCCTAGTTAGGTGCACAGTCAAATGTATCATAATATCAAAAAATGACAAAGGAAAGAACTTCTCGAGTAGGCACAGTGTCACTACCAGTTCTGCTTGCATCTTATCTAGTTCTTTCAATATGATTTCTTTGCTACATATCGATTTAAAGAAAAAGCAAAACCTGATAATAGCATATCGTGTGGGTGGGTGCATGATTGAATGTATTGCAATGGGCAAAAACTCTTGCATTAGCATGTGATAGTCATGCGATTTAAGGCCAATGAGCTTCCTATCCTTTAGGTTGACCAAACTAGAGAAATTTGAACAATAGCCTTCTGGTACCTTGATGTTGTGTAACGTTTCACAAAAGATGTCTTTTTCAGCATTCGTTAATGTGTAACCTGCTAGAGGTAGTGTTTTTTTGTCTTCATCTTGCATAGCAAACAACTCTAGGTTTACCCCCAACTCAGCCAGATCCAATCGAGCATTCAATCCATCTTTCGTCTTTCCCGAAACATGTAGCAGAGTTCTGACTATACTCTCAGCAATATTCTTTTCTACATGCATAAAATCAATGCAATGTGGAACAGGATTATGCCTCTAATACTTAAGTTTTCGATACCAAATGTTGAATTTCTTCCAATACATACTGTTTTGTCCGTTTACTTGGCTTGAACTACCCTCTTCTTCTGTTGTGTTTCTTTTCTATTTTCTGCTTTGAATCTAACACCTCTACTCTCCTATCTTCTTGGTTGTCTTTCAATTGTTTTTTTCGTTTTCCTTTTCCTACTTATATTCAATAATGTTTTACCTTGTTGTATATTTGTTCCTTCGTCATTGAATTAGGAGGCCTGGATAAATTCTTGATGTCTATTAAATGCCTCTTTTGCCTTTATTAACGAATTGTTATATGGTAGATATTCGTCTGTGACAACGTATAACTTTCTTGATAAGGTAGAAACTAACACATTTTTACTTTCCCACATACTACACAACCTTGAATCCACTGTACTGGGCAGCCACGATAATTTACCACTTGCAGGTAATCATTTCTGTCTCCATAACACAATGGCACGTAGATTAAAGTCATCTTTTGTGGAAGCATCATATGTATCAACCCCTATCTCGAATAAGGTATGTAGATCATCAACCAATAGTTCTAAGAAAACATCGATATCATTTCCCGGGTATCCTAATATTAATACCGAAAGGTTGATAAACTTTCTTTTCATACACAACCATGGAGGAAGGTTATATATGACAGTTATAAAGTGGCCATACACTATGATACCTATTTTCCGTGTTGACGTCAACCCCCCGTCATGCCGCTATTCTAGCTAAAGAATCTTGTATCTTTACAATTTAGTAGGAATTTCTCATCAAGGTATTCCGATGCCTTAAATCTGCGGGTGACGTAACACACCAAGACGTTATCCTCCGTGTCGCGTGCCATCTTAAATACTTTCAATCTTTAAATAGTCTTTAGCAAAGTCGTTGTATGAATGGAAAGTACCACATTACTTGTCTGAATGTTTTCGTACACATTCATTTTCTTAAAATCGCACCTTCCATCTTGATGTCCCACAAGTTCGACAGCATCAGATCATTTCCATTCTTCCAGTAAAGAAGCAGTTGTAGGATACAATACATGTATCTTTTGTATCCTGTATCCATCAATCACATCACTCTTTTTGGCTTGATAAGTTTTTTTCACCATTTCATTACCAGCAGTAGCTCTTTTTATCAAGCTAGTAATTCACTGAAGAACTTTCAGGAATCTCCGTATTTACCCTTCAAGATTGAATAATTTAACTATTGGTGGACAACTTTGTGAATCAGGACATCCCATCGTAAAGAGGCTACTCTTGTGTCTAATTAATATAATCATGAAACTTTGACAAAGGTTATCCATATCAAAATTATCTTCTATGTAGCATTAACCATTTCTACTGTAAGCTTGTGCCATCTGTTGGAATAATAGCAAAACCCTGTCGATCAAACAAACTCTGTTGTAGCATTAACAGGTTTTGGGGCATTTATTGATGGCTCATCCTCTTCTCAATGTTTAGACCAGTTTGTGTAGCTTATATCAATCCTATGTCTATATAAATGGCACTGCACTTCCTTCACTTTATGCTCTATGTGGTTTAAACATTTGGTACACGAACATGGAATGTAAATATGTTTTTTATTAACTTGTGGGTCGATATTCCCTGGCTTCTACGAGTTGTGTACTGCATAATCAGTAAACGCTGCTACTCCATCAACATAAGATTTGCTGATCCTATTAGTTTCCATCCAAGACTTGTCCAGGTTTATAAATATGTCCCTGCAGGTCACCCCATCGTTAGTTTAAAGGTTCGGTGAACAAAAACCAATATAAACTCACAATATAAGAACATATTCTGGTAACTTGACATTTATTTTTTCAATTAAGATAGTTGGTTGAGGCCAATTTATAGTTTTTTCAACCACCCATTCCCCTTGTTAATATCACCCATCCAGGAACCCTAATTCATTTAGTCCTAATTCTGGTTCCATGATCATGTGGTAATAGGCTTAACAGGGCTACTTATATATTTTAACCAATTAACTTGCTAATTTTACCAAGAAATATGACATAATTTACAAGAAGAAATCTCAAAACAAATGTTCAATTACAGCATAATCAAGACATTTTCAATTACAGAATCATAAACACGGTTTTTTTAGAATGATGTGTACAAAAGGAACATAATACTTACTAGTGGTGACGGGAGTGATGGGTCTATGATGGGAGAGTGACAGAGATCAATAAGAGTGTGACGTGATGAGAGCTATGGTGGTGACAGGATTTGTGGTGAGATGAGAGGGAGGTGTAGGGGGTGACAGGAGGAGTTGTTTCTGGGGGAATATGATTCATGAAATTTTTAGGGGAATAAATGATCACGAATTTTATGAAATATTTCACGAAAATATCAGAGGGAAAATACCTTTAGCTACGATAATATAGAAAAGGTTGCAAAAATCATGAATCGATAGATGGGCAGTCGACCTCCTAGTATCTTTTGTAATCATTCTAGGCGGGATTAATCAAGAAAATACTTTTATCCACGATAATAGTTGTGAATAATTTTTTTTAATTGTTTACCAAAAAAATTAACGTAATAGTAGCAAAGGTTGAAAAAATCATGAATCGATAGTCGGGCGATCGACCTGCTTGTAGCTTGTAATCGTTCTAAGCCGGATTAATCGGTGAGTATCGGTTGACCTCCCTTTAAGATAGTCATTTCATGGACTGGTGACTGATGGTTAATTAACAATGGTTGTAGTGGCTTATATTATATGGAACCCATCAAGACCGTTTTAAGGCTAAAGTCCTATGGGTCATCATGGGTAATGAGCATTAGGAAATCATTGTCATAAAATTCATTTATTTATTTTTTGTTTTTTGACATCCATAAGGGTCATATACAATGGGTTGTAGTTGCTTAGAGTGTCATGTATGACACATCCATGACTGGTGACAATGAGTAATTAACATGGGTCATGTGCATTGGGTTGTAGTCGTTATAATTGTAAAAACCATGCATAACCAATATTAAGCTAATTCATTATGGTCATGGGTCCATGGCATTAGGACAGTCACTAGAACACATCATTAATGGTATTTGACATCAATAGGGTCAAATAGCATTAGGTTATAATTTGCGCCCTTTTTTTTTTAAGTGTCATGTTATGAACACATCCATTCTGGTGGAAATAGGAACTTAACATGTGGTCAGGTCATTGCATTGGGTTGTAGTGGCTTATAAATTGTAATGGTACCCATGCATGACACGTTGAATAAGGCTAATATTCCATATGTGGTCGATCATGGCTTAGAGGGGTCTAGTAACTAGCTTAGTCAATCGAGCGGCTTCAACTTGGCTTCATTAATGTATATAACCATCATAATTCACATCATTGGGTTGTAGATGCGCTTAGAGTGTACATGTTATGACACATCCCTGACTTAGTGGACATTGGTAATTAACCTGGGTAATGGGTCATGTATCATTGTTTGTGAGTGGTTTATATTGTAATGGAACCCATGCACGACCGGTGATTATGGCTAATTCATATGGGTCATCGATCATGAGTCATATGCATGGGGCTGTAGTGGCTTATATTGTAATGGAACCTATGCATGACCGGTGATTATGGCTAATTCATATGGGTCATGGGTCATTAGGATATCACTACTCACATTTATTAATGGGTATTTGACATCAATAGGGTCATATGCATTAGGTTGTAGTTGCGCTTAGAGTGTCATGTTACGGCACATGCATGACTGGTGACAATTTGTAATTAACATGGGTCATGGGTCATGTGAGTTGGGTTGTAGTGGCTTATATTGTAATGGAACCCATGCACGATCGGTGATTATGGCTAATTATTCATATGCGTCGATCATGGGTCATGTGCATTAGGATATCACTGGTCACATTCATTAATGGGTATTTGACATCATATGGGTCATATGCATTGGGTTGTAGTTGCGCTTAGAGTGTATCATGTTTACGACACAGTCAGACTGGTACAATTGGAGTAAATATAAAATGTGTATTGGTCAGTGTGCTTTGGTTTTAATGGCTTTATAATGAAGAAGTGGAACCCATGCTCGACCGGTAGTTTAATGGCTAAATTCATATGGGTCGTCGATCATGGGTCATGTGCATTAGGAATCAATTGGTCACATTCATTACTGGGTTATAGTGACATCATATAGGTCATATTGCCATGGATATGTAGTGGGCTTAAAGTGTCCATGTTACGACACATCAAGACTGGTGACAATTGGTAATAAACATGGATCAGGGTTCAGGTGCATTGGGTTATAGTGGCCCATGATTGTATGGAACCCTTGCAATTGACTGTTATTTATGCTAATTCATATGGTATGGGTCCATGTGCATTAAGGATATCACTAGTCACATTTATTAATGGGTATTTGAATCAATTGGGTCCATATACATTTAGGTTGTAAGTTTGCTTAAGTGTCAGTTACGACACATCCATTACTGGTACAATGGATAATTAATAATAGGTCATGTGCATTTGGTTGAAGTGAGGCTTATATTGTAATGAAACCCATGCAGACCGGATTGTGGCTAATTCATATGGGTCATGGGTCATGTGCATTAGGATATCACTAAGTCTCAATTCATTAATGGTTAGTTTGTACATCATATGAGTTCATAATTATGGGGTTATTTCACGGGCGGTTCAGTTTCTTAAGTTTGGTAATAGTAATTCTAAATTTTCTAATTTATAACTTTAAATTTAAAAATTTTATAATTTTGTATTAGATAGATGTTTTTGGTAGAATCAATTGGTATTATGACTATATGGATGAGTATAACATGTAAGATTACCACTTTTTAATATGTTAATTGTCATAAAATTTTATTTTTTAAAATAAATTTAAATTGTTAATAAACATATAGTCACACATTCCTTTTTAATGATAAAAGATTACATCTTTAATTGAGCGCCAAATTTAAATAATCAATGTCAAATTATCAATAATTCAAAAAATTTAACTTTTAAAATCACATATGAATATGGACGGTTTATTTTCCTAATTTTAGCAAAAATTTTAACTTTTAAAAATTTAAAAATTTGGAGCCAAATTGCAGCCAAAAATTTTAAAATCACATATGAATATGGACGGTTTATTTTCCTAATTTCAGCAAAAACACTTTTTCATCTCTCCAAAAAAAGGCTGCAACAAAACAGAAATAACTCTCTTTTTACACCATTAAGTACCACTTTACTTATTTCTTTAACACACATTGCGGCTGAAGAATTCATGGAACTTAAGCATTGATAAACCAGGCCCGATTTGGTTAATTATGATAATGAAATCTATATGAAATTTGAAGATTAAGGATATGAAACAGGGAGTATACTGAGGATGCGCATTAGATGATGAAAAACAAACCATTCAAATGGTTATTCTAAGAGGGTCATAACCAGGTACAGAGCAAGTTTCGCAGAATAAGGAAAACCCGGAGGAGTAAAGCTCAGTGAAACCTTCGATGCACTTGAATAGGATATCAAGAAAACACAGAGCCATTGTTTTTCGAGTTTTTTAGGAGAACATGGTTTCGTGAGCATATTGGGTTGTGGCAGATTCTATCCTAGAAGAAGGTGGGTCCAGAAGCAAGAAATAAACTATGGGATGAAATCACGGTACACATATACTATTTTTGAACCTATTACTACATAAGTTTATCTTTGCATTTACATTATGTGCAACTAATTAATTCACAACATTGTGTTAATCTTTGCAGCGATACTTTGATGTTAACTTGACGGTCAGAAAGCTGGTAATGAATCGTCTTGGGCAACTTCTAAAGAATTTTAGAAGGAAACTAAGACAAACATACATATTGCCTAACCAAGATACACCTTCAAAGCTAAATGAAGTCCCGGTGAAGTATTCTGCAATTTTAAAAGCCGAAGATTGGGTCAATTTTGTAACCTACACAGCCACCGAGGAATACAAGGTTTTAATTAGTCATTTTTATTTAAGTCCATATATCTTTCATAACTTTGTGTTTCCATATATATTAGTTTTATACTAGCAGCATTACTACATCTAAACGCCTTATGATTTTGTGTTACAAGGTGAAATCTGCTAAAGCTAAAATGGCGCGTTCCAAGTGTGTTTTTCCGCATACAATGGGATGAGGTGGATACGCACATGTGAAAGAGAAAATGGTAAGATTACACATTTGCACATTTGCATTTCATAGCATCATTCATTTATATCGGTTTAACTTACATGTGTATGTATTTGATGTTTATAAGATTGAAAAAAAAGAAATTGAACAAGATGAAGAACCCACCCGTGGTACCTTGTGGTTGAAAGGAAGGGTAAACAAAGACGGAGAATATCAAGATCATGAGATTAGATCAGTGGGAGATAAACTTGTAAGTTTGTCTGCAATTTTTTTATTATGTTTATTTTCGTATAATAACCAATTTCCCATATTGTGTGTGCAGAAAGAAACTGAGGACAAGATCAAAGAAGGAACCTTACAGGTAGATCAATGCACTAATGCCATGACACTTGTATTAGGTAAGGAAAAGGGAAGTTATGCAAGAGGAGTAGGAAGTGGAGTGACGTACAAGAGGTATTTTAATCTTCAACAAAGCAAACAAGCAGCTGATGAAAGAATTTTGTTACTAGAAAGTCAACTTGATGTTGCGAGACGTAAACGTGAAGAGAAAGAACTATTAATCAAGAGTATGTCCAGCAAGATGTCACAGACAGAGGGAATGGTGACGAAACTGAAAAATTAGTTGGTTGCACAAGGGGGGCAGTTGTAGTCAACGCCAACTCAATTGACACCACTAGATGTATGGCATTTTTTATGTTGTTAACAATTTCATTTTTTAATTAACTTAATTAACACTCATAGCACCACTGATCCTATAGATAGCAGGTACATCTGACCTAATACCCTAGGACCTCCTATTATACACCAAGGAGACCTGATGAGCTTACAATAAGTTTCCATCTAATTTTAATATTTTTCTAATATAATTCATGCATATCTAAGAAGCAGTAATAACACAATAGTACTAGCTTATATCTAATAGTCTTAACTTAGAGCAACATTAATATATTAAAATTTTCAACTAACACTAGTAGTACTAACATTTGTACTAGTAGCACTAATGACTTGGTATATTTTCTTCAGTCTTCAACCAGCAGTCTTAACCATAACCAGCAGCAGTATCATCAGCAGTACTAAGAATCCTTTTAATCCCAACACATTTCTTAATTAATTGCCGGTGTCCTCCGGTGGAAATTCATCCAAAAAATACATTACAGATGAGGAGGCGCCGGAACAACTGTTCTTGGATGTGATCAGAATGGATGCTAGCATTCGGGAAGAAAATGCAAAAAAGGTAAGTAATTAATAAAAACCCCCTATGATTTTTTATTTCTACATACAAAGTCGTAATATATGGTGTAGCTGTGTTTTATATGCATACAGGAAACTAATAAATCGTTGAGAGTAAGATAATGACTAGATCATTCCGAAAGGATTCTTCCAGTCAAGTAATCACATCAGAAGAAAATGTGACGGTACTACCACAAGTATGTATTTCAACATGTTCATATATTCTTTTGTTTATTTAATTTCTGATACATACATGCAACAAATCATTTTTTAGGCAATAAAGTGCAGACTGTGGCACTTAAAGAAAACAACTATTATTGCTGAGGGTACCGTATACAAGAGTGATAGGAAAATAATGCTTCATAACAAAGCACTCCCAAAGGATTTCTACAAAGTGTCAATTGATAAATCTCTAGTGGATACAGCATTTATACCGGATGTAGGAAGTAACGGTTGCACAACAGTTTTGGATGCAGTCGGTGGTTTTGTTGCATGGCCAAAGAATCAAGTTGTTTTTTATCCAAAGGTACATACATGTGTTTTATGAACTGTTTATATTATTGTGAATAAGAATAGTTTAAAAATTTATTTTTGTATTAAATCTACATATATATAATTCTTCATATTTAATTCAGTGTTTGATACACGCGGCTTTTGTTTCTTGCAGGCAACACCACCAAGTACCATACAAATGGTCACTGTTGACAACAAAACTGCACCTAAAGTACAAACGAAGCACAAAAACTTCTACGTCTCTAGTGATGCCATGCAAAAGGAAGCTAATAATAAGAGGAGTCAAAAGGCCTTAGTTTACTGAGAAGTTTAGTATATACGACATTACAATTTTATATTGGTTCAGTTATATACATTCCAGTTTTATTGTATTTGAATTTATTTTGATATATATATTTGATTTTGTTTTGATATATATTGATTTCTTAAATGTGACTAAAAGATGCATATGGTCACACTTGTTAACACTTTTTGGTCATTATTTGCTTAATTCTTTGTGTGATTAAATATTACAAAAGGCCACACAAACATAAAATTCATGTGGTCATTGGATGATTAATAGTCACACAAAATACACATTTCTTCACTTTAAACACCATATGGTCACACTTATTAACACTTTTGGTCACTTTATGCTTAATTGTATGTGACTAAATACCCAAAACAAACATGCTTTGTGTGACTAAATGTTACAAAAGGCTACACAAACATAAAAATTTATGTGGCCATTAGATAATCAATAGTCACACAAAATATACATTTATTCACCTTAAACAGCATATGGTCACACTTATTAACAATTTTGGTCACTTTATGCTTAATTGTATGTGACTAACTATACCCAAAAAACATGTTTTGTGTGACTAAATATTACAAAAGGCTACACAAACATAAAATTCATGTGGCCATTGGATGATCAATAGTCACACAAAATACACATTTCTTCACTTTAAACACCATATAGTCACACTTATTAACACTTTTGGCTACTTTATGCTGAATTATATGTGATTAATACCCAAAACAAACATGATTTGTTTGACTAAATATTACAAAAGGCCACACTAACATAAAATTCATGTGACCATTAGATGATCAATAGTCACACAAAATACACATTTCTTCAATTTAAACACCATATGGTCACACTTATTAACACTTTTAGCCACTTTATGCTTAATTGTATGTGACTAAACACCAAAAAGAAACATGACCTGTGTGACTAAATATTACAAATGGCCACACAAACATAATATTCATGTGGCCATTGAATGATTAATAGTCACACAAAATACACATTTCTTCACTTTAAACAGCATATAGTCACACTTATTAACACTTTTGGTCACTTTATGCTTAGTTGTATGTGACTAATTACCCAAAACAAACATGATTTGTGTGACTAAATATTACAAAAAGCCACACAAACATAAAATTCATATTGCCATTAAATGATCAATAGTGACACAAAATACACATTTCTTCACTTTACCACCCCAATGGGTCCACACTATATAACACTTTTGGCTTCTCTATGCTTAATTGTATGTGTGACTAAATACCCGAAACCATCATGGCTTTGTATGACTATATAATTCAAGAAGGATCACACTAACATAAAACTTCATGTGACCAATGGGATGATAATCTCACACAAAATACACATTTCTTCAATTTCAAACACAAATGTTCACACTTATTAACACCTCTTAGCCACTTTATGCTTAATTGTAAGTTACAAAAACCCACAGAAACATCTTATGTGAACTAAATATTACAAATGGCCACACAAACATAAAAATTCATGTAGGTCATAGGATTATCCAATAGTCACGTCAAAATACACAGTTTACTTCACTTTCAACACTATATAGGGTCACACCTTATATAACAGTATGTTGGCTACTTTATGCTTAATTATATGTGGACTAAATACCAAAACAAACATTGCTTTGATGGTTACAAAATATTACAAAAGTCCACACTACCATAAAATTCATATGACCTTGGATGATCAATATGTGTCACAACAAATACATATTTCTTCAATTTAAACACCATATGGTAACACTTATTAACCTTTACCGTCACTTTATCCATTGTATTGTGACTAAATACCCACAACAACATGCTTTGTGTTGTCTTTATTTATTAACAAAAGGTCACAACAAACATAAAATCATGTGGCGCATTGGATGAACAATAGTCACACAAAATACAATATTTCTTCACTTTAAAACACTCATATGGTCACACATATTAACAACTTTAGGCCACTCATTCGGAAGTATCTATGTTTTAATTGTATGTGACTAAATATACAAAAAAACATGCTTATTGATTGTACATTGTTTATAGAAACTAAATTATACCTATTTATTCACACACAAAATTATGGAAACGGACACAAAATTGTCTTCCTTATGTGATGGAACTAACTCAATGGTGACCGTAGTGTGCCGCTACGGACCGCGCGACCTTTTGTCACACATGAAACTTTTCGCGTGTGTGACTATATGTATATAGTAACACATTTTTGGTGTGACCAATACCACTTTTTGTACTAGTGGTTTCGTGGTTATCTGTTTTTGCTTGCAAGATTCCTTATGATCTTGAAGACCTTTATGTTTGTTTTCAATCCTCCAATCACGCGGTCTTCGATCATCTTTATGTTTATATCCTGGGAATCCTTAATCCTGATTATATATATATATCTGATTTTATTTCCCCTTTCACTCTTGGAATTTTTTACATTTGCCTTTTTCATTCCTAAGTGTGGGGGTAAAACCTAACATTTCTGAACATTGAGGCTAATGTTCCATTCTAAGGGTGGGGGTGGGGGGATTTCTATTGAAATTGATCATACCTGTTGCCTGTTTGGATGAGCCCACGGCATCCCCGTTTTGACCTTAGTTTTTGTTTTATTTGGCTAAAAAAAAATAAACCAAAAAAAATAAAAAAATGATGAAAATATAAAAATATAGAAATAAGTAGGCTCGTAAGTTAAAACTAGGGAGATTTTGACTTGACCGAGTGTTGCACTCTAGCTTTCCCCTTAGCTTTCGAGACTAAGCATTTGCTAAACTATAAAATTTTTCAAAGAACGAAAAATATTAGAGTTGAATATAAGTTAGATGCTAAGCGTGGAGTAGGTGGATCTCTTTAGAGCTCATAAAGGTTAATTGTGGCTTTTTGCTCCCATCAGCTTAAAAACTATAAAAATTATAATTTTCAATAAATAAAGTTGATTTGGTTTTTGCGATTCATAGTTTGATCCCTTCGTAGAGATTCCTTTTAGTGAAAGTAATGTGCACATCAAGGTTATATCAGTATTGTGGGGAAATAGGCTACCGATTCCTAAAGGCTCACTCCCGTTGTCTAGGTAGTTAAAAGACCACAAGACTTGAAATTTGGCTAAAATAATAATAATAATAATAATAATGCAATAAACTGAAGCCGAAATAAGACCATTGTTTACTGTCGGTTCGCTCCCGATGTTGCAGTCGTTTAAAGGGTAGAAGTAGTAATAATAATAATAATAATCCGATACTGATAAAAGTTTGTTGTTTCTGGTCGGTTCACTCCCGATGTTGCAGCCTTCAAAAAGGTCAAGGAAATTACCGAGGTCGAAATAAGACTACTATTTCTGGTCGGTTCTCTCCCGATGTTGCAGTTGTTTAAAGGACCGGGGAATAATAATGTTGCAATAATAATAATAATAAAGCCAAATTTTGACTCCGGAGTTATCTAAATAAAGCCTCCGTCTCTGGACTCATAGTTGAGTTGTTTCGGATGAAATAAAAAGGACAACCCCTAAATCATGCTAAATTAGAACTTTAATGTGGACCTTATTCTCAGCAAATCGTCTATTTAGGAAAGGATTTCAAACTAATTATGGTTTAAACCGGTCTCCTTTATAATAATAAGACCTTAATCTATTAAAATAAGTGATCTCGTTTCACATTATGTTTTCCGAATAAAATCCTTAGAGGAAATTAGGAATAAGGGAGCGAAAAGTAGTTGCGCGTACAAAAATAGCATCTATGAGTAGTGTTAGCATCTAATTTTATATTTAGCGGTGATTTCGTTTTAATCTTAGTTTGAGGATTGTGAAAATCAAGGATGACGAACTCCCGTTCTTAAAAGCCTTTTAAATAAATTTTATTAAAATTATATCTTATTTTTTTTTTCTATTATTGAATAAGTGGTTAAATCGAGGCGCTTTCGAAACCAACGATTTTTAAACCCTCTTGATGGACCTTTTCTGTTCTTGTTTGATGTGAGGGGTTATAAGTTAAGAGGTGTTAAATTATTTCTTTTCGGGCATGTATTATAAACATTGCGTATGGGACCAGCAATGGCTAAGTGTGGGGGAATTTAATGTGTGCTTACACACACATCATTAATACCCCGAAAAACACTAATAAATGGACTAATAACCATGAAATATGCTTAATTATATTGCAAATATGTTTGTATCATTTTATTATGTCTTGCAGGTACAAAAGGTTGAAAACAGAGCAAAAACGATGACTTTCGAATAAGATTTGACGACGTTTACGCGTTTTTCATGATCAAGACGAAGTCAGCAAAATTCCCCGAGCATGCCATTGGAAAGAGCACGAGAATCCGAGTCTGATGGTGCTTTTATCTTTTATTGGGCCGGCTCGACACCATTTATACGGGTCGGACCGACCCATATTTATTAAAGGCTCAACATTAACAGCAGCCCAAGATTGGAAGATAACTCCACTCCAGCCCA
>BQNB010002618.1:68074-91533 GCA_026074375.1 Tanacetum coccineum | reverse complement strand
ACATGCCTGAAGACGCTGTTGCTTCAAAAGTTGCTTTGTTGACAGTCGTAAGTGTTTATCTCTCAGTTCCTTTATTTGGTTATTTTC
Organism: Tanacetum coccineum; assembly: GCA_026074375.1. NCBI lineage: Eukaryota > Viridiplantae > Streptophyta > Magnoliopsida > Asterales > Asteraceae > Tanacetum > Tanacetum coccineum. The sequence continues at coordinate 91,446 of BQNB010002618.1, read as the reverse complement.
AACTATTGAATCTAACTTACTTTTGCACATCCGCAGATCATCAATCCATTCACCAAATATCCTTTTTGTGACCACTTATCAAAGAAAACATTAAATTAAAAAAAATGGAACATTAATAAGATACAAATTGGTCTTATTCTGTAGCAATACCCATTTGTTTCCTTAACATTATATACATATGCGCTGCTGATGAACCCGTTGGCTAGTGCTATTGAAGAGCTCTTGCCTGTTAAAGTTGCAAATAGTAATTGGTCTTTTATTATGCTCCGGATTGCATTAGTTGCTTCCTCTGTCTGTGTTGCATTTTCTCTTCCATTCTTTGGTAAGTTTCACATATAGTAAATAAAAGTTCTATTAAACATATTACCAAAAAAGAATTCCAAAAGCTATACAACTTTCTCATTTTAGTGATCTTTAGTTCTTTACATTTCTAAATGTAAGACAAAACTTATAGCTGTTAACGCTTTTAAGCACGGGCCTTTTTTTTATGTAATTATATGCATGATGTTTATCATGGCTAAAAATATAGGTGTGAAATTGTGAAAAGGTTTACATATATGTTAAAAGTTTCCCTTGCTATATAAGGAAAACAATGTGTTTGCAACTGGCATGCTTGTATAGTTTAAGATTTGTTATTTACGGGTTACAGGCAACACGAGACTCAGTTTGCGTAATCTTTACTTTATGTTAAATCGCTGGGATTTCTTGTGTTTCATGAATACAGGTCTTGTGATGGCTTTGATGGGTTCAGTACTTTGTATGTTGGTGGTAAGCAGTTTTAAGTTCAACTAATTAACACATCTTAATTTTACACTTGTACTAATTCATATGCTAGATCTTGAGTCGATCATTCATAGATTTGAACTGTATAATGTCTTTAAACATTCTTGCACATGCTTTCTGCAGTCCCTCATATTGCCAGCTCTATGCTTTTTGAAAATAAACGGGAGTAAGGCCACGGCAACACAAGTAAGTTGCAAGACATATTTTGTACTTCATAATTACGAGACGGGTACCCGCGCAATGCGGCGGCGGGTACCCGGTAACTAAATATTGTTGCTTTGTTCATTTATATTTAACCACTATGCATTTATCGTTATGTAACCACTATGCATTCATGGAGGAGGTTATGAGATTAATTGGCCAATTAATGCTCATAACTCCTGTTAACCAAGAGTTACAGACTCTTTTAAATGGTCTATTATTAACACATGCTAGTTAAAAAACGTATACATTAAATCTGGTGTGAATTTAAAAATGTGTATGGTGAACATTGACTAATGGCTTTATATCTTTCCCAAACAAGAAATGTTTTGGTCCCTTAAAAATTTTAAGACTTCTAAAATATAATCACACGGGTACCCGCCGCTGCAACGGCGGCGGGTACCCTGTGACTATATTTTGCGGCGAGCAAATGTTATTCGGTTAAACGTTTTTCTAACAACAACTGTACAAATGAATGATAATTTAAATTAAAATAACTTTAAGCAATAACAATGCAAAGTATTTCATATCCAAATAAACATAAGATCCAAACGAAAGAAAGGAACACATAAGTAGCATCTTTGAAACATAAGTTAAAATAGACCAGTACCCGCGCGTTGCGGCGACGAGTTCCCGTATAATTAAATCTTTCGGCGAGGGGCTAGGCGAGGTTCAAGGACCAGAAGAACCTTGGATGGCTGAATCTATTGTGTGTGAAGTATGATTAGTTTGTGTTGTAGCTTTTTGATTCTTTCATAAACAATGAGTTCTTTTTATATTAAGATTTCATAACTGACATTTTAATGTATATTAATAATTTTTTTTAAGTTTTATATGTTACAAATATTGATATGGTGGTTACTCATTTATTTCTCATTAAATCACTTATTTGATCATTAATACGACGGTTACAACTTTTGAGGTTACAAGTATTGATTAAGTTTTGAAATCCTTTCATAACAAGAAATGTTTTTTACTTAAAAATTTTAAGACTTATAAAATTAGAATGAGCTAAATGCTTTATAATATGTTTGTCTTTATTTCTTAAACATTTTTCATGATCCATTTATTCTGTAAATATTATGCTGAGCTCGAGCTTGACGAGTCTTATGCGGGATGTTCGAGCTTGGCTCGAAAAAGATTTGAACTAAGCTCGTGAAGCTCGGTTTATTTTTAATGATTGCTTTCCTAATCCAACTAAATAAAATATAAGTTTCTATGACCGAGTCTTTCTGACCCTATGACCATCTTTTCTTAAGTAATTATCTTTGGTACGGTTACATATAATCACTACTGGTTAGCATTTTTCCAATAGTATATGTGAGATGGTAACCATCTGGGCTAGCTTAGATTGCCACCAAAGGTAACCCATTTGGAAGGTTGTTACCACATGCGAGAGGTCTCGGATTCGAGCCTCACCGTGAGGGTTTTCCTTCAGGAGCAAAAAAGGAGTGGGGTTTATCTCCTAAGGTGAAGGTTCGAGTCTTGCATACTGCCCAGTTGGATATCACTGTGAGCTCGAATCACTAACAACTAGATTGCCGTTCTAAATAATAATAATAATAAAAAGTATGTGTGAGATGGTTATGCTCATTCAAGGAGGTTGCAAGTTCAAGTATTGTGAAAGACAAAAGTGAAATAGTTGTCTTATGAATCATAATTGTGTGTTTTAGTTTGTCTTTAAAATCCTTTTTTTATATGATTTCGATAATACTTTATAACTAACTTATAAAACAAAAAAAATTATACATATATTAAAAAGACATAATGTTTAAACCCGTGCGTGCACGGGCATTAAAACTAGTTTTAATATATATTAATAACTTTTTTTAAGTTTTATATGTTACAAATATTGATATGGTGGTTACTCATCTATTCCCTATTAAATCACTTATTTGATCATTAATACGATGGTTACAACTTTTAAAGTTATAAGTATTGATTAAGTTTTGAAATCCTTTCATAACAAGAAATGTTTTTTACTTAAGAATTTTAAGACTTCTAAAATTAAAATGAACTAAATACTTTATAAAGTAGTAGAGATAATAGAAATTTCCAACACATTTTACGTGAATAATCATTTAAAAGACGCGTACTCTGACTATTGTATTCAAACATAACATTTTTTAAAACCTATTATAGTATCCTTATGAGAATGGTGTTTGTCATGCAGATCATTTTAAGTGTTGGAATTCTGGTGTTGGGCATTGTCTGCATGATAGTTGGGACGTACTCATCTTTGGCGGATATCGCAAATGAACTTTAAAAAATGGACAGTCCCACTTGTTGTATTTGCATGTTTTGGATAAATAAATATCATGAATCGGATCAGATCGGGTAGAGGCTATGAGTAAGGTGTTTGGTCAAGTTTGAGGAGCTCTAGTTTCATATTGTTCGAAATGTGTCATTATGCATTTTGACCTGATCCGATTCCACACTCGAATTTATTTGGATTGTCAGATGTGGATTAACACTCACTTTAGCGTGTCTTGTTGCTGTTAAAGAAAAAATATTAGATGAGATTGTTTTTGTTAGATCTTATATGTCTTTCGACTTTCTTCCTCGGTTGTTTCTCCATGATACTATACTTGTCATATTTTGGTCTACGCAAAGTGCTTAATTAGAATATCAGTGTTACGCTCGGATTAATTTATGAATGTATACATATTTATTTTAACGGCAGAAGCAATTATGTACAGTACTTGAATAATATTATGTGTTATTTCTAACACAGCTAGCAACACACATGCATGCATATAAACACTAAAGTTTCATACATATAAAGTGACATTAGATATGATTATATATCACACTAGTTTAGATGAATAAGCATATCAACTACCTGACTCATGGAGGGTCTGGCCCCGCTATCCTCCTCGGTGCATTGTAGTGCAATTCTCACCAGTTTTTTCATATTTTTTTGCTCATATTCACCCGTTATTGAAGGATCTACGATCTTATCAACCCAAGAATCTGTACAGCTCCCATCAGACTCGTAAATGCTATCTCTCACCCAGTTAACTAGTCCAATTCCACTTTTGCAACTTTCACCACTTGTTTGATACAAGGCACTCCTTCCTGTTATCATCTCCAATATCACCACCCCATAACTAAACACGTCAACTTTTGACGTAATTGGAAGATTGAACGCCCATTCAGGCGCCATGTAACCTCTAGTCCCTCGCATCATGGAGAAGTTCCATTCATTCGTACAATGTCTATCAAGCACTTTGCACAGACCAAAATCTGCAACCTTAGGATTGTAATTGGAATCCAACAAGATATTATGGGGTTTAACATCACAATGTAGAACCCACTCTAAGCATTCTTCATGTAAATAAGCTAGTCCTTTTGCAGTACCCGTTGCAATTTTAAACATAGTTGCCCAGTCAAGTTTAGCTAGCTCCATGTTTGAAGCCAATGGCCCGTTCTCCATATACTCGTAAACCACAAGCCTATGCTTTCCTTCTGCACAATAGCCCCACATCTCTATTAGGTTCATGTGATTTACGCTCCCAATCAAACTTATCTCAGACTGAAATTCAGCTTCCCCTTGGTGATTAGTGTTCTTGAGACTCTTGATGGCTGCAATTCTATTGTCTGACAGTTTACCTTTATATACAACGCAAGCTCCACCTCTCCCTATTTCTTCACTGAAATTACAAGATGCTTTCTTCAGCTCACTATATGTGAACCTTCTGAAACCTGTTGCAGTTGGATGATATAATGGCTCCGTATTAGACGAGTGTTTGCTGGTATAGTACCAAAAAATTACTATGCAAGTATCCACTTGAAGCCATTCATACATCCCGATCTCTAGGATGACTCCATATTGCTGAATCATTTTTGTTTTTTCCTCAAAAGATCGTAATTATGGGCCTAACGGACAGGGCGTGGACGCTTAAGCTTGATGGAATGGATGATATGTCTGATCAAAGGATGATTCCATCCTCTTTGGTTGTTTGATATACATTGTATAGTCAGAACCCCATTTTATACCCGTTACGAAAAGACCTCTTCATGAAGCAATAAAAAACGTCCTGGTCAGCTTTCCATCCGAATTGAAACCCTCTGCAAGTCCTGTCATGTAAGCAGCTCTTTTTGCAGGAATCAAGATTGGATTCCCTCAACAGCCCACTATCATAGCTAAAGAACTCTACGTTACTAAGCTCAATGAAGTCACAGTCATCGTGTGTGCATGGCTTGAATTCAGGTTCACACCCATAACTCCAGTCTGTAGGATTCACCATCTTGTGTCCATGTAAGCAAGTGCATTTACTACCTGAATCCGGAGAATTAGCACAAAGACTGTTTGGTCCACAAACACCATGAATCGTGCATAAATGTGATACAGCTTGCCACTGAACTTCCCATTTCATTTTTCTTCCGTGTGGAATCAAACTGTAAACTCTTAAATTGCCGTCTTTATCAAGCTTCATTATTCTTTGTGGCCCCATCCCAGAATCAGCTGATCTGAAGTCAAAACCATCTGATGAATTGAACTGACCATGAGAATCAAGGCTCGCTGTTCGGCTATCCGTATACTTAAATCTCCCAGCTTCATATGCTAGTTCATGGGGATCGGGCCAGTATGTAGTTTATTCTTTCTCGCACAAATTACTGCAGTGAAGACGCTTTCATCATCAAAAACAAGCTTATAGAAGCCTGAAGAGAAAGTATCAGAACTTGAAGATACAAGTGTTGTGTTCTCAGTAAAGGGCTGATTTGGAAGAAGGGTATCAGTTGGATAATCGAAGCTTTGCCAAATAGGATGTTCTCCTTCTTGGAGACAAGAATTACCTATTAGTAGATAGAGTAATAGTAAGTTATCAGCTTAGAATATTAGTTTATGTTCATACATGATATATTAGTTTGTTCAAAATAAAAAAGACGACTAGATATATTACTGCAACCTGTATAAACGTCTTAGAAGTACAATAAAGCCATTTTTTTGTTCTCCCCAACTTAAAAGCGTACAAGAGAAAAACAAACAACATATCTCTAAAACGAACATATATAAAAAGTTGAAAAATACATAACTAGCATGGTTACAATGTCGCATCTATATCTATTTATATATATAGCACAAGAAATGTGTAGCCAGTAGCAACTAATTCTACCAACATGGCCTTAACTGCCGCCAACAAAGTCACCAATTCATGGATGTCGTTCTATTGTTGGAGGTGCCGCTCCAAAATTTAGAGCTTTCTTGTTTTCTATTTTTTTTAAAGACAGAGCTGGCTAGAGTGTTTAGTGTAATATATGGCAGCTCGTGTTGAATATCGTGATTAATAACTTAATTATAACCTATTAAGAAATAGCTCGTTGCAGTGGGGGTTGGGTATGCACTGTCTAGTAGAAATATTCCATAATTATTGAGTTTTCCGTTTTAATATTAGTAAATTTATATTTGCCAGCTATGTTTTTGCAATCTGGCTGCGTTATTCCTTATTTCCTTGTTTTGGTATGAGCAGCATTTTAAGCCATGTTCTCGAGTTTTAAATGACAGGGAAATAAAGTAAAGGAAAAGGAGAAACTATATATTTGTATTCTCGACAAAGAAAGAAAGAAGGAAAGAACGGAAGATAGCATAGTTAATGATAAATTTCGTGTTCTCGAGTTTGAAGAAAAAGAAACAAAACAGTCACTCGTGCAGTCTTAGATGTATATACTTAAATGTGCCAAGTTGTATGATATAAAACAAAATTAGCAGCCATGTTCAATTTTTTATTGATCTAACTTGCGGATGCATACGTTCTTAAAGACTTGGTTTTTAACCTATTAGTCTCAAACTCTTAATATATACTCTCTAATCACTTGTTCTTAAATTATTAATCGGAATGTTCATACAGATTCTCAAGCCTTTAAGTCTTCACCTATAATCATAATCAAATATATTCATAACAGATGACAACATTGTTGGATGCATACTACCACATGTAATTTGTAATAAGAACACAAAATATCAGCAGAAACTCATCCATGCCGTAACAGATTAGTTTCCCGCTACAGAATAAAATATACATATCAAAACAGTTTTGCCCAAAAGTTCAATTTGAGCTCCGAGATCTCAAATGATGCCCCTACTGAGCTGCTATGATCCAAGCTATTGGCCATATATAACCTATCCTTATATGATACGTTGGTTACAATTATGAATAGTACACATAGATAGTCTTGTTTCAAAATAGCATTAGTCCTAAGGGTGTTCTATTATGAAAATGCTGATATGATTTCTAGCTTATAAATGGGAATCTTTAGTAACCTCAAACTACACAACAAAAATGACGCAGAGTGTTAAGGGTTCTATACCTGTTTCATAAAGCTGTAACCGAAGTGAGGAAGAGGATGATTTTGTATGGGTTGCCCAAATAACACTTCGACCAGCATCTACTAAAACAAGATTTCCATCTTCCCTTAAGGACAACTTAGAGCGCTTTCCATTTACAGGTTCATCTCTGCTAGCCATCCAAACCACAGTGCGATCCCCGGATATAACTTGCTCAGAGAACCAAATGGCAATATGGCAGTATGCATTGTCTCCAACTTGATGAAAACCGGCTCTGAAAAGCCCGTTAGGCGAAACTAGAAGCTCATCCTTGTTCTCAACGTAGAGAGATGATCCTCTAGTTAACACATAGTCAAAAGAAGAGATAGAAGAAGATAGGGATAGTATCAAAATGGTGAATAGGAGAACGTGAAATTGAGCAGCCATTTTTTATTTTATTTTTTGCTGTTTTTGCAAAGGTGTCTATGCACATTATAAGCATATAAGTACTAGCGTTAAAACAAACTATAGTGGCCCTTAAGATAACGTTATTCTCAAAAAAGTTAACCACAGTGGTCTTTCTATATTGATTATGTCCCTTTTGAACAATAATTTTGATTTAAAACCGAGCATTTGTAATTATATTTTCTGTCTAGATATTAATTTTTTTCTACTTACATACAGAAGACCAAAAGTATCTATGAAGACCTCTATAGAAGGAACTGTAAAACTAAAAACTAGAAAATGTGATCAATAAAGCCAACATAAGTCTTACTACTCCAATGAAAGTTTTAAAAAAATGAAATTGTGAATTATGTAACATAGATTATGACATCTCACTGCATAGCTTTACTTAACAATTCATGAAAAATTTCAACTATTTAATAGAAATTTACTTGGCTTTTCTATGGACTATCCAAGCATATGGGTAGAATAAATGCGAAAAAAGACCAAGTCTCCCTATATATTACATAACGAAGCAAAAATTAACATTAGTAGAATTTTGTGTATGAACCGATCAACCACGATCAATAGTACAGGTCCAAGCTATCATTAGCCTATAGTTATACTTGTTGGCGAAACTACCTAGCTAGTTGAAACACATTATGCACTCACAGTGCGCGCGCCCTGTTTGTTTTTTGCTTAATGGGCTGTTTACTAACAAATCCTTAGGAAACGTTTTTGTTTGTTTTTGCTATCAGTGGGGGGGGGGGGAGCCCTCCTTTCCACTGAGACAGGACACCATAAAAACTCTTAAGTAAAAGCATACCCTCATCTTCATCAATTATCTAGTCTACACCCTTCCCACCAAAGTACCTTCTGCCAATAGTTTGAGATTGCACGGGTGTTTGAGATTGGGGGTTTATTGGTTATGAGTTTATAGCATTTATTTGTTGATTGATTTGATATATTTCATCAAGTTTATTGGTCAATTAACAAGACAAAGGCATACATTTGAATTTCGAATTGGGTTTTGATTAAACTTTTTTCATGTATCATCTTAGTAAGCCTTAGATATGTTGTGTGTATGCTTGTAAATGTGTTATATAAATTTTTGTATGGATGGTTTTATGATCTTAAGTTGGGACGTGGGTATGAAGCAAAAAAAAAGAGAAATATGACTTTGATTTTGATAAGGAGAATGATGTGTGTTATTATCCCTTGTTTGCAAAATTTATATGAATCATAGGCTAGTCAAAGTAAGTAAATAAAGACCAAGAAGACCATATGGTCAAAAAGGGGGCGGCAATATTGAGAGAAATAAGGAGGAAATTTTTGGTCATTCTACTAGGTCTTTTACTAACTCTATGGGTATGTTTGGCAAAATGGGCTGGGGCTGGGGCTGGGGCTTGTGTTGTGGCTGGAGCTGGGGCTGGGGCTTATATTATAAGCCGAAATTAAAATTTGTATTTTTTTAAACTTGTTTGGCAAATGGGCTGGGGCTGGGGCTTATTATTGCAAAATTACTAAAAAGGACACAATTAATTTTTTTTTGGTATATGTTAGATATTTTTGTGGGTATATAAGTAATTTATGATTCAAAAGCCCCGGGCTAAAGTTTTTAGCCCTTATTATGGGGCTTATTTTATAAGCCGGCTTATTTTAAAAGCCCTTTCATAAGCCCGCGTGACAAACGAGACTTATTTTATAAGCCGACTTATTTTAAAAGCCCAAGCCCCCATAAGCCCCTAAAAGCCCCTATCCAAACACAGCCTATATGTACATGAACTAGATTATAAGTGCTTGTGTTCTTTGGTCTCCAAATGTGGAAGTTAACTCATGAAATTATGAAAGAGTTTGACTAGATATTTTCTTGGAAAATCCAGCCCCAACACAAGCCCCAGCCCCAGCCCATTTTGCCAAACATACCCTTGAACTTGTTTACAAAAGTCGCAATTGGAAGCTCTTTTTTGTGTGTTGTTCACTTGTTTGCGTATGTGGGTTTATTACTAGACTAAGAGTAATCCGACCAAACCAGACTGCGAGATCAGCTTTCTCTCTCTTAAACTAAACAGTGACCAAACACTCATAATGCAACCAGGTGACGGAACCCTTTTTATTTTATTTTAATATTTCATTAATTAAAATAAAACATTAAAATAAAATTTAAAACAATACAATAAAAGTTAAACTTAAACTAATAATCTAGATTTCACGCTCCTTGATCTTTTTCTTCAGAAGCAACACCGTCGATAAAGCTTTTCCGGTTAAATGGTCGTGTGATTCGTTGTAGTAGATGATCTTACAACCACACTTCATGTTTCTTTTAATCTTGTTAAATCATGAAACCCACAAATGTTTCATGTAATGAATTCACCTTTCTGAAGCAATTTTAAAAATGAATACTGATAATGTTGGTGCTGGTGCGGGTGTAACATGTTTAAGTAAAGATCCGCACCGGACCGGACGGCTTGAATCTTGACACTTGGTGAGAACCTGAGAGTAAGAAAGAAAGACGCGTTAGCCTCGCCCCGGGAGTGATCCCAGGACCAAACTTAGGCGTGAGAGTAAGTAAATGTTGGAGCCGGAGGGGCGTGAAATAGTATGTGTATGAGAATGCAATAAATGTTGCCCAAATAGCAGTAAATGAGGAGGTATATATACTACCTGAACCACTGTAGCAATGCACTGTTTCTGACACTTAGGAATTGGGAATACCGAGCTAGTCCTAGCTTTGTGTCAGGCGGCGGGGTTGCATGGAGGACATAGTCCCGTGAATCCCGGGATGTTGATATTCACGAGAGTGCTTGCTTTTAACCGCCAGTCCGAAATGGCGCCTTAGTTCCTTGAACTTAGCGTTTTGTCCTTTCTCTGGCCGTCTCGTATAAGCCCTTCCGGCATGATTGTGTTCCCTTCGGATTGTGATCCTTCCGGGTATATACGCGGACATGTCCCCCCAGTATCATGTTATCAGTTGTAGACTGATGAGGCGATACTTAAATGTTTTACACTCCACCCCTTCTTCTTCTTCTTCTTTTTGAGGAGATGCGACAAAATTCATGATTACAGTAGGTTAAATTAATAATTACTGGAGAGATCTGGAGCAGAGTAATCGCACACGTGTCCTTGTTTCCCATTGGACGGCGGAGATCCTGCCACGTGGGAAGTCTAACATGACACGACGTTCCGTATCCCACTCTTCCTCTATAAATAGCGAACCCCTCGCCTTTTTACTGCGTGTTTTCTTTCCTCCTCCGAACGTCCATCCAAGATTTTTGACTTCGTCTCAGGTATATATTCCATCATTGTTTAACTTTTGTTATTATACGTCCCCTTCGGTATTTTCAATTAATAACGAAAGAGTTATGAATTTCGCGAGCTTACGATAATAAAAACTTTTATAAAACAATTTTTATAAAAGTTACTATTCATGAGATGTTAAGTCTTTGGCCCTCCGACACGGCATCCCCTTAGATTTACATCCCGTTGCTCTTACCAAGGAATGGACTATGGATAAACTGTCGGATGATATGATAGGACTGTATGAACAGTACTTCGAGTTCTCAGGGATAAGGGTGCCTTTTTCTGCCTTCCTACTGGCCGTTATCAAGCATTTTCGCGTACATATTTCCCAGCTTGTGCCTTTAGGGTTGAACCGGTTGACGATGTTTGAGTTGTATTGTCGAAGTCTAGGTATTGTCCCCTCTGTAAACTTGTTTCGCGTTTTTTTATAAGATTAGTAAACAAGGACATTGGTTTTCCTTTGAGAAGAGGGTTGGTAAGGGTGCCTGAGGTCAAATATTTCGAGAGACTTTTTCTGGGTTAAAAGGATGGAAAAAAGGTTTTTCTTTCTGGATATGAGGGTCATACCGGATGTGATGGCCTGGAGACACCATGATTCCGATGTTAATGATCCCTCTCCGAAAGATGGTTTTAGCGCCTCGAATGTGCAAATGCTAACCGAACAGGTCGTTGACCTTCGGCCGGTGCCTTTTGGGCTTCTTTTACTGGGAGGGCTAGCAACTAGAAGGGATTTCCCTGGTTTTCGTCTCGTTTTCAAAGATACCGAGGGGAATGGTAATATTTTGTTATTTTGTCCTTATGTGTGAGGTCGCCTCGGCGTATTTTAACATCTTTCCTTTTGCAGTGGTCACCATGTCTGAGTATCTTCGCTTTCCCTTCTTAGCTGGCGCTTCTATTTCCAAGGGACCTGCCCTCACTTCTCAAGATCAAATTGAACAGCATACCGCTCGTCCCCTTCCGTCAGACCAGGCCATTCCTGAAAAAACGGATCACCAGAAAGGCGTTGAGGTGGATGACCCTAAGATTGTTGCTATTAGAGAGAGGAAGGCGAGAGTTGCTGCTAAGAAAAGAGAGAAAAATAGGCAAGGTGGGGAGGGTTCACGTCCTGGAAACAAGAGAAATAAAACGGCTGCTCGTAAGGATGGCTCTGCCGCTTCTGAGGCCACCTCCTCCCCTGAGCCTATTCAGACTATAAATCCTACTGGTCCCACTAGTGTTGTTGCCGAGACTGCTGAGTCGCGGGAGGATCGCTCACCTCGTGGCTCGGCTGATCATTCTGTCCATAACTATTCTGACATTCATCATGATAACGAAGAGGGGGAAACCCTTCGGCTTGGGACTTTCGGGGACCAGTCCGGGAGGGCTATGACCCATGTTGACATTGAAGTGGTCCAACCGTCCCCGTCTCCCCGGACTACTTATCACAGCCCTGTGGCCACACAACCAGCTTCCCCTCTGCGTCCCATCCAGCGAGGTATATCTAGGCTTTATCTTCCTCTTTTTATATATATATATACATATTATTATCATCTTGATCATCCCTGTGTATTTCTAGGTAATGTCGAGGCAGACGAGTCATCGAGGGGGGGTTCTCTTTATGTGCTTGATTGGTCCATTCATCAGAGGTGGGGTTTAGACACCCCCATGTGGTGCCGAGATCTCATGGTTCATTTGGCTCCTCCTATGGCTCAAAAGGAGTCGAACGCTCTCAACAATGCCACGATCCTTGATCGAGCTTGGTTCGCTTTAGTGCGGGGAGCTTTGGCCCAAACTGATATTCTTGAGAGGTTTGAGAACATCCAAGCTGACTTTGGTGAACTCGCCGAGAGCCATGCGGAGTATGGGGACCTGGCTGGGAAACTCATTTAGGCTAGGTTGGACGTAAAGCACAGTTCTGATCTTTATAACTCCCTGTCTCATCGGTTCAAGGCGTTCGGGAGTGAACATGAGGGTTGTGCCAGAAAGCTTGAGGCGTCAGAAAACCATAATAGAGAGCTATCTCAGGTGAATAAAGACCAAGCCCTTCGAATCAAAGAGTTGGAGGACACCTTGGCTAAGAAAGATTCTGCCCTTGTCTATGCTGAGAGAATTAACGTCGAACAGGCTTAGGAGAAAGAAAAACTAGTTTCCCAACTTAGCCGAGCAGAAATGGAAAATTTTGATTGTATGCGCAAGCTTCTTCCTGCTGTGGTCGAGCGTCTCCTCCGGAGCCATGAGTACAAACAAAGTTTGTCCGAACCCTTTAACCTGGCTATCCAAGCCGGATGGGGCAAAGGACTTGCCGAGGAACGATCCGAGGAAGATGTTTTGGCGCTTTTAGGTAGAATAGAGGGCTTTAATGCTTATGCTGACAAGAAGATAAAAGTCGAGTACGACAAGCTGTTTGAGAAACGATACCATTATGTGGAGAAGATTTCTCGCGGCTTCCGTTATTCTATCTCTGACTTGCTCAAGGTCTATCTTGACTCCCCCCCTCACGAACAAGCTCATCCTAGCAAGCCTTCCTCCGAAAAAGCTCCTTCCACTTCTGCTCCACGAGGATCCTGACTGCTCTCCCCTATAGGGTTTATTTAGTCTTTAAACTTGTTGGTTGTAATAAATATTGTGGTGCCTTTTTGTATTTAAATACTTATCCATGTCAGACGTGTGGCAGGTTTGTCTTCGTTGTTCTATGTTGTATGACTAATTTATTTGAATACTTTGTGATCTATATCCAACAGGAGTTTTTGCAATGTTTTTACGCTCCTTTATATTTGTTATCTTACTCGTATGTCTTCTTATACGACCTTTGTCTCATAAGATATGCAACGATCTTTTTTTCGTGTGGGCTTGCCCCCTCGGTTTTCAACCGACGAGCGGTATGTAGTGTTATCCAATGTTGTACCTTACAGGGTACGGAGCGCCTTTGGACGTTATACCCAGGCTTTCCCCTCAGACTTTAGTCTAGGTGTATGGTATTGTGGGTTGTGCCCTGGCTCATCCCTTTGATTCTTGTCTGTGGGGTTAAATTAGCCTTTAGGGTGTTATCCCTCTATTCATCCCTTTGGCCGATGGGGGTATATAAAGCCCTTTGGTGCTATGCCCAGGCTCATCTCTTTGACCTGAGTCTGTGGGGGAGATTATGCCTTTTGGTACTATGCACTCTGGCTCATCCCTTTGACTTGAGTCTGTAAGGGAGGTTATGCCTTTCGGTGCTATGCACTCTGGCTCATCCCTTTGACTTGTAGTCTGTGGGGAAAATTATGGCCTTTTCGGTTGCTATTCACTTCTGGCTCATCCCTTCTTTGATTGTAGTTCTTGGGGGTCAGTAAGTTTTTTAACCGACCGGGGGTGTATATAGGTAGCGAAGCCATCAGGGTCGATACATCATTTAGCCACATACATTCAGAAATTTTACTCCCTATTTCATAGAGGTTGGGGTAGTAGGACCATTGTCATTCATTTTAACAAGAGTCATGGTTCATACAATTCTTATAATTAAGATAATTTCTACATATAACACTTGCTGAGATTAATAGCATGCCAAGTTCTAGAAACCTCTTTGTCTTCCAATGTTTGTAACTTGTAAGAGCCGTTTTCATATGCTTCTACGACCCTGTATGGCCCTAGCTTGCCCTGATCTTCAACCCCGCTTACATTATTCCTTCGGAACATAAATTCCCCTGGCCTAAAACTTGCTGGGCGAACCTTCTTGTTGTAGTATTGCTTTATTTTTGTCTTGTATTTCGCTTCCCTAACAGCATCTGCTTCTCTCTTTTCCTGCAATAGGTCGAGATTCAAGCGCATCTCTTCCTCGTTGTATCCTTCCCTAATCATGAGAGTTCGATAAGTGGGAATGCCTATCTCAGCTGGAATGACAGCTTCACTGCCGTAAGTAAGACTGAACGGAGTCTCTCTGTTGCTTTGTTTGATTGAAGTTTGATGTGCCTATAAAACGTTTGGTAATTCATCAACCCATCTGACTTTTTCCCTTCCGAGGCGGGTTTTGATACCTTCCATCAAACTCCTATTGGCCCTTTCTACCAGTCCGTTTGCTTGAGGGTGGGCCACCGCCGTGTTCATTTATTGAATTTCAAACCTTCCACACCAGCTTTTGAATGGGTCATTTACCAATTGTGCTCCATTGTCGGTAATGATGATCTTAGGAAGCCCAAATCTGCAAATTATATTGTCCATGACGAAACGTATCACTTCTTTACCAGTGATTTTCACCAACGGCTTGGCTTTTATCCATTTAGTGAAGTAGTCAATTGCCACAATCATGAATTTTGCCCCTCCTCTTGCCGGTGGTAATGGTCCGAGGATGTCCATGCCCCACTAGTAGAACGGCCAAGGGGCCATGATGGATGTCATGAGGGTTTTTGGTAGCCTTGGCACCGGAGCGTGTATTTGGCATGAGTCACATTTTTGCACCTCTTCCTTAGCATCTTCATGCATGGTGGGCCAATAGTACCCCTGATGAATGGCCTTTCTTACCATAGCCCGAGGACCAACATGCATGCCGCAAGATCCCATGTGGATTTCACGTATGACATAATTAGCTTGTAGTGGACTCCCATCTAACAATGGCGTCAAGTATCCCTTCTGAAAAGTACCCCTGAATTCATGGGTTTATTGACCAATCGTGGTTCGCTTAGACACCGTGTTCCAATTCTTGTCTTTCATCAATACTCCTTCTTTCACGGCATCGAAACGATGGGGGTCATCCAATTGTCTCCTCTGTCTTCCACTAGGGTGTGACTTCTTGGCCCTCGTGGATCGTTCATTGAGGACCTCTACTAACACTTCCTTCGTTTAGTGATTAAAAGCCACCGATGCAAGCTTGCTTAGCACGTCTGCCTTCTGGTTCATGTTCCTGAGGATGTTTTCAATTGAGAATGACTTGAATCCTGAGGCGTATTCCTTTGCCTTTGCTAGGTATCTTATCATGCTATCTTTATTTGCCTCATAACTTCTGTTGATCTGACTTGCCACTAGCTTAGAGTCCATTTTGACCTCGCATTGTTCGATATGTTCATTTGTCGAGCTATCCTTAACCCAGCTAGGAGAGCTTCATATTCGGGCCTCATTGTTAGTGACTTGGTAAGGTAAGGCGAAAGGGCATAAGTGTACATTTCGGACTAGAGGCTTCCGACATTTTTAATTAAATTGAATGTGACATTTTATTAAACGTCTCTTTTGAGGTCGTTTTCTGTGACTTGTGCGTTTGGACCTTGAAGTCGCACCCCAATGTTACTATTCCGCTGCGTCACCAGATTTTGGGGGTGTGACAACTTGCCCCTTCACAGCGTTGCGAGGAATGAACGTGATGTTATATTCCCCTAGTTCGACGGCATACTTTGCAATTTCCCAGAAGTTTCAGTGTTATTAAGAATGTTTTTGATTGGTTGGTCTGTGATGACTTTTATCGGATGTTCCTCGAAGTACCTCCTCAATCTTCTAGTCATGTGAATTAAAGAAAACGCTAACTTCTCCATGGGATCATAATTTCTTTCTGCCTTGCTCAGTTTCCTGCTTACATACTGAAAGGGGCATTGCCTTCCTTTCCTGTCGGTTAGAAGGACCGCGCTTACAGCCTCTGCTGACATTGCCAAGTATGCATAAAGGGTTTCTTTCTCCTGAGGTGGTGTTAGCAATAGGAGATCTGTGATGAGACTCTTCATTTGCTGGAATGCTTCTTCCGCCTCTCGCGTCCATCGGTATTCATGCTTGTCTTCTTTAGTTATGTTTTTCAGTGTGTTGAAGAACGGTAATGACCTTTCAGCTGACTTAGCAAGGAAACGATTAAGGGATGCTAGTTTTCCACTTAGGCTTTGCATTTCTTTCAGTGTTCGTGGAGATTGGAGATCCGCCAAGGCCTTCGTCTTTCTAGGGTTAGCCCTAATTCCTTATGATGTTACCATATACCCTAGAAATTTTCCTTCTTCCACTCCGAAAGAGCATTTCTTTAGATTCAACTTCATGTTAATTTTCCTTAGATTATTAAAAGTTTCCGATATGTCGGCCAACAACATCCTCTCGTCTCTGCTCTTTATTACCATGTCATCCACATATGCCTCCAAGTTCCTTCCTATTTGGGACTAGAAAGTCAAGTCTACCAGCCTTTGGTATGTGGCGTCCATATTTTTTAGACCGAATGTGTAACATCCGAGAATTTTCGAATTTAGATTGACGATGTCAATCTTTGACTTTTTAGGGTCTGGCTTGACTTATAAGAACGATCATCTAAATCACGTTTTCACGACTCGGACTCTAAAGCAATTTGATGTGGAATGACATTCCTGACAACTTTTTAGTTTTGCCCGAGACCTGGAAACGAGCCGAAAAGGGCTAAAACAGCACCGCAAACATTATTCGAACAATATACAACGCGGACACACAAAAACAATTAAATTTGTTTTTAGTTATCAGTATTTATTTAATAAAAATATTAAATAAATTATTCATCATTTTTAATTAAAAGCGTTTTTGAAAACGCGACTATTCGAGTTGAAATCCATTTTTATTTCAGACGGAGCGAAACCGGTTCACAAAATGAATAACAGATATTTTATTTAATGTTATAAAATATTTCTGAAATATTATCAAATAAATACTCATTTTTATCAGAAAAATGATTATAAAAACAATGGCGCAAGTTTCGAGATTTGAATCGTTCGTTAAGTCGCTCAAATGAGTCCCGAACCGATATTTATAAAAGTATAATAAAAATATTACACATTTAACCCCTCAACTATTAAAACCTTTCATTTTAAATTAATATATATATAAAAACTTATACATTTTATTCATTTCACCTCTAATACTTACACACACACACTCAAACTTAATACAACTCTCTCTCTCCCACTCTTCTTCTCCGGCGAACCCCACCACCGCCGGCCACCGGCTGCCACCGCCGGAAAACTTTTCCGGCGGGATTTTTCCGGCAAGACCAAAAAGACTCCCCACAACCCGATGTACTCGATCCCCACTACCACTCTCTCTCACGCGCCATTTTCCACCACCACCACTCACCCACCGACGCAACCATCAACACCATCACCATAACACCATCATCACTTCATCATCACCACCACTTTAGCGTGCGTTCGGTTTTGGTTTTCACCACAAAAAGGGTGCGTGTGGTTTATAAACTACCCACAAGGGGTGTTTGTTTGGTTGTTGTTATAAACAACTAGGGGTGTATGATGGTTCGGTGAACAAGAAAAACCCCACCGAAGGGGTGTTTACTCGTTGACAGCCACATACACACCCAAGGGGTGTTTGTTTTGGGTTCGGTTATAAAACCCCCACAAAAAGGGGTGTTCGTTGGGTTGTGATAAAACCCACGAGGGGGTTTGTTACAGCTGGTCTCGGTGACAGCCACCACGAAGGTGGTGTTTGTCTCGGTGACAGCCACTCACAGCGAGGGAGTATTTGTTTTGGTTCGTGGCTCAGCTACTATATAGGGGGGTGTTTGGTTGTGGGTTTAGGTCGGGTTTTGGCTGTGGGAACGGCCGGGGACAGCCGGGGTGTCGGGCTAGGCTCGGGACAGCCGGGAGTGTTTGTTTGTGGGGTTTGGCAGCCAACAAGGGTTCGTTGGTTCGTGGCTGTTGGGTTAACAGCCGGGGAAGTGAGTCGGGCATGGGTTTGGTTTGCAACAAGAAATGGGTTTCGGTTTGGGTTGTACACCATCAAAGGGTCCGTTTGGTTGTAATAAATACCCAAGAAAGGGTGCGTTTGGTTTGGTTGGCAAAACAGCCGAGGAGGGCTGTTGGGTTTGGCTGCGAAAGCCGGGGTGCGTGCGTTTGAGTGTGTTGACACCGAAATAAAGTGAGTTTAAGTTAAAATATATTAAATTGTTTCATTTAATTGATATATATATAATGTGATGAAAAATATTAAATTGCGCGGTCTAAGTAAAATACGATATGAATATTGAAACGAGACTGATATTAATGTATAAGTGATATTGGATATATCTGAGACGAGAGTTGGACCAAAAATGGACATTGACACCTTTTATACCGAATAATAAATATCAAAAATCGAAACATAAGATTCGGGAATCGAGATGTTGATAAATTATATTTTGATTTACAAAATATAACAAATTATAATTATACGGATGTTTTGATATAAAACGGGACTTTTAAGTTCAAATAACGAAGAAACTGGATCGAAATCGGAATATACACTTTAATAGAAAATAAGTTATTTTTAATATATTAAATCTGACTTATCTATTAATTAAACGATTTGATCACTTTCGAGTCCGTTTTAGCCTTCCGGCGAAACACGAAAGTTGTTCGTAATGGCATTTTACTTTGCCGCGAGGATTGTCTGCTTTAAAAGTTGAGATATAGCGGGTCAAAACTAAAGGTCGGTTAATATATTATTTAAATTAATAATTTTAAGATCATTGTTTGATTCTAAAAACGGAAGGTCTAAAAATAGTAACTTTCTTTAAATATTAGAGATAAGTTATATTGGACAGAAAATAGTATATATACATAAAATATACTAAGGGTTAAGGTTTAAAGACGCGCAAGTGGATTTCTCATCACATGTATATATGACTGCATACATATAAAAATATGTATGATTTTGTCGTTACGATGTACGCATCGTTGATCGTATTTAATACGTGTATTATAATCGAACGACATAATTATAGGTCGTAGTCGAGATCGTTGCAGATTCAGTTGTGATTTAATTGGATTAATTGATCGTGGTCTTTAATCAAGGTGAGTTCATAGCCTCGCTTTTCAATCTTTTGAATGTTTTATAACCCGCGAGGGGGATACATGCTTGTCTACAAAATCTTATATTTGGTTATCTTATAACAAGATAGCGATTGATTGTTTTAAAGGATTTTGTGAGTTTATAACCCCATGTTTTACTGGTTTTACATATATTTGGGGTGAGAACATGCTTGTTTACAAATGCATTTACAGGATTGTTTACAAATTGGTTTACATACTTATTTGCATAGCTCGCTATGGAATACATTATTTGACTTCATTTTTGGTCACAAATGCATACTTTACATTTGAAATGATTTCGGATTAGCTAAGGCTGATTGAACTGATAACAATTACATTACTGCCCGGGTGTTCTTGGAGGGGACACCGGTAACGGGAGTATACATATACGCATTATTTGTATCCCTGCCCAAATTAGGGTACATACAAGTCTACGTCACAGCGTCATGAACTGTAAATCACTTGGAGGGTGAGCGCGAATGTTATGAAATAGATCTATTCGGATGTGGATCCCTGTTCGGGTGATTAGCGATCACTTGGTAAACGAACATTATAGATCTATTCGGGATTGACAACCCCCGTTCGGGTGATTAACTACCACCAGGTAAACGAACGTTATAACATGTCGGATCATTGTTGGGGATTACAGGGCCCCCCGACACATACATACTTGGAACATTTTGGTGACATTACATTTGTCATGCATTCTTTATAAAATCTTTGGGATAAGATTTGGTACTTATGGTGATATAAAACGTGTTATGCATTCTTTATAAAATCTTTGGGATTTTTACATAGTACTGTGATATACAGTGGATTACATTCATATTTAAACTAATCTGTGAACTCACCAACTTTAATGTTGACACTTGTAAGCATGTTTTTCTCAGGTGGATTAGATGCTTGGACTATTTGATGTGCATTGGAGTCTTTACATTCAAGCTTTTCATTGTGATGCAAATTATGGGACAAATGTATTATTAAATTCAGATTTTTATTGAATCAACAAATGTTATTATTCAAACGACACCTAGAGGTCGTTCTCTTGTATCTATTGCTGTGTATTACGAAGTAACACCCCATTTGGTATTCCGCTGCGCAAATACCAATTCAAACACATAAACACAAAAGTGAAGATTAGAGATGGAAAAGCGATACAAGCAAATGATAGAAAAACTATCATTGCCATTTAAATACGGTTGATAATGCTGGTTTGTTTGTTTTGAGAGAGAGCACTGATTTTACTTATCTCAAAGCGGCATATCATTCTTAATATTAGGCGGGAAATGATCCTAAAGACTAAGCCCAATTTAATCCTGTCACTCATTTAATGCATCCGCAATAAGCTTCCTTTAGTTTAATTTATAATCGATCTTAGCAGAATTAAAGCAGTGGTGATCTGTTTAAACTCTAGACATCGATGAATTTACCACTTATTGTTTGAAGGTGTTTTATATACTGGTAGTCTACTATTCCAATCTTTATCAGTTAATTAAGAGCATGATTGCTGAAAACATAACGGTGTCACCTGTTTTACCCGGTCCAATAAAGCTACATAATCAAAGACAAAGACAGAACATTATTTGTGATCCTATTGGTCCAGATATATGAAACACGATATGGAGAGCTATCCTAGTATCTAGATTACTTGGTCCGTAACACTAGACCCAGTTGAATGATAGATTCATTATTTCACACCCTAATAAGTAAGAGGTGTTAACGATAAGTAAACAATCTTATGATAAATTATAAAAAAATCAATTTTAAAACAAACCAAAATTAATCTTTTATAAGGATGGCTAATACCCGGGGGTATTAGCTCACAAACTATGTAATTATACAAGCGTAATCAAACAATTGAAATCAACGATTATGAGAGTAAAAAAAAATTAAAATTACACGATGTCTTCTATGGATTCGTGATCAATGCTTGACCTTTGTGGCTGATATTCTCTTCTAAAATTCGTCTTTAATGAGTATGGTATAAGGAATATGATATTGCACACTGAAAACTCATTTTTGAGTATTCTATTTATAGTGTTTGAAAAAAGACTCGATACGCCGTATCTGGCAAGGTCGATACGACATATTAGGCTGGATTCCTTGGAGTGCGCGCTACGTTCAAATCAATTAGTGATATCATTCCCAATTTACTTGATTTACTGTATCTTTGAATAGTTATCTTCATGGATACGGCGTATGTAGACAGCATGGATACGCCGTATTGGGAATTGGTCAAACGCGTTTTCTTGTGAAGTCTTGGCGCTGATACGCCGTATCTCTTTAGTTGTATACGGCGTATTGGTGAAATTTTAGCAATCTTCAAATATCATCGTTTTAGCTCCAAATTATGCGCCTTTTAGCTTGTCTTCACAAAACACTTTTGAATTACTGCATTTATTAACTTTAAAGCAATCAAGTACCAAATAATGCAATAATTATATAAAAGTGGGCAGAACAGATAGGATATATGATATAATAAAGTGATGTTATTTGATGTCATCAATGTTTTAATGCATGTAATGTACTCTTAGGGGCCTTGTAATTGTCTTTATACTACCTTACCTATGCGTTGCCTTAATGGAATATTACATAGACGGCGGATTCGTGTAATCTGTTCATGACCTAGGAAATACTTACACAGATCATCACAAGTGTGACAAAGCAATAGGATTAGGAGAAGCAAACTAAGGAGTAGTGCATGATTAAGTAAATATGTTCGTTTACCATATAAGTTCCTACCAAAGTAGTTTAGTTTAATAATAGTTTAATTAGTTTAAATCAAAACCCACCTCTTAAAACCTAAATTTTACTTGCTTTCTTAAAAACATAAAAATACAAAAATAATCTTCTCTCAACCTCTTAGATCTTAGTTAGGTTTAGTTCGACTCTTCAGACATTATTCCTCTAGAGAACGATAACAACCCCCGAGTCTTACCTTACTACACTACAACGGTTAGGTGCTCTGCCTATGGAGTTGTAAAACCTGGTGTGTTTACAACGACTGCATCAAGTTTTTGGCGCTGCTGCCGGGGAATAGTATAGGTTCGGACTCCATCTATCTTAGGTCTACTTGCTTGATTCATATCAAGTGAGATTTTAATTTCTGTCTATTAGCTTTCTTTAGTTTATTTTTTCTTTGTGTTATTTGTTTCGTAAATCTTTTTCGTTGATCTCCATGGAAAACGAAAATCCTATATGTACTCTTAGAGATTCCCCCAGACCTAGCCACGAGGGCTATTGAAACAGCATTGAACTCCCCGTTGGGAACAACATGGTGCCTCTGCGATCCGACACCATTTGGTTAGTGCAAAACGGATGCTTTTTCCACGGACTTCAGTTCGAGGATCCAAACCAACATCTTAAGGATTTTCTAGAACTTGTGGATTCACTTGACCTTGATGTTGCAAATAGGGAAAGGACGTGCCTGCGTTTATTTTAATTTTCTCTTCGCGATCAAGCTAGAAATTGGCTTGAACGTCTTCTAGAAGGATCCATCTCAACTTGGGAGGATCTTACTACTCGTTTCCTTGCTTAGTTATTTCCACCGGGAAGGACTTCTAAACTCCAGAATGACATCCTGATGTTCCAACAACATCAAGGTGAATCTCTCTTTAAAGCATGGACTC
>BQNB010002618.1:0-66038 GCA_026074375.1 Tanacetum coccineum | reverse complement strand
ATATTTTAATATATCTTAAAATATAACTTTAGTCTCTTTATCGGTTTCTAAAATGATATAAGTTTTAGTAAAACATTACAATATATATATATATATATTTCGCCATGACAATTTCGGTTGTATAATGTTTTCCATTTTCGCAAAACTTAACGTTTTCCCTTAATCAATATATGTTACAATCATTTGCTTTCCAATATTTCCAATGTCTGTGTGTTCCAGGTATAATATATTTATGCTATTTTATCTCACCTAAACAAAATAATATAATTTACATTTATTTAACCATTATAAACCACCAATTTATATATCCAGTTTTTAAATATTTATAAAACCTTGTAATAATTTTCATTAATCAATTTCATTAACCAAACGAACCCTTATTGAAACTGCTCACCCAAACGCGCCCTACCAAGAAGCTGCCAAACCAAACACCCTTAATCTATAATTCAGTCAGTCAAACGCACCCTAATATGCTCCCTTATAAACCAAACGCACTCTACGGCTGATATAACGCAGCAAGAATCACCCCTTTCGGGCTCATTAACACGCAGGAACAAAACCCCTTTCGGGTTGTTAAATCACAGCAAACAAACACCCCTTTGGGGGCCGCTGTCCACAGAATCAAACGCACCCTTGGTGCGGATATGAATGCCAAACGCACCCTAATGGTATTGACTGCACAACCAAACACCCTTTTGGTTGTTCCCCCCAAACCAAACGCGCCCTATGGCCGTTTTAATCAGCCAAACGCACCAGCATCTTATGACAAACCACACGCACCCTCTTGGTGTCGAACGACTAAACGCACCCTCGTCTTGGTGATAAGACCCACTCAAACGCACCCCAAATCTGATACACTCTAACCGAACCCACCCCCCCTTGGTGCTAAACCCAAACCGATCCCACCCTAAAGTTAACGAACCCAGCTCCAATCACCCTAGCTGCTAATACGAAGAACAAACACCCCTTTGTGATTGTTATACCAAGCGTACTCTTGCTGGTGCGGATACGAAACAAAACGAACCCTTAGGGGTGATTGTACAGCGAGGTTTATGATGATGGCGATGAGGCAGTGGGGAGGAAGGCACGACGACCGTGGCAACGATAGAGGTGTACGTCGGATGGAGCTGGAGTTGTCACGACGGTGGTGATGAAATGGGTCGCGGCTAGCAGTGGCGATGGATGTGGAGATGGTGTTGCATGGCGGCTGTGGTGTGGCCGGAATCAGCCGCCGGGAAACATGGCTGGAAGAAAAAAAAATGAAAGAGAAGAGATGGAGGCTTGGAGAAAGATGTGTAACCCTAACTCTTTAACTTACATATATATATGTAAGAAGTTATATACAAAAAAATGACAAGCCTTGGATAGCCTAGGGTAGATTTTTGAAAATATAAACACAAGGACCAATAGTGTAATTTTTTGTAAAATATCGGTTCGGGGCTCTTTTGAGTGACTTAACGGATGATTCAAAATACGAAACTTGCGCCATTGTTTTCCGATTAATTTTTCTGATAAAAATGAGTATTTATTTGATAATATTTCATAAATATTTTTATAACTTTTATAAAAATATTCGTTTATTAATATTCGTTATTTATTTAAATGAACTGGTTACGTCTCGTCCGAAATAAAAATGGATTTCAACTCGAATGTTCGCTTTATAATTAAACGTTTTCGGATAAATGATGACTACTTTATTAAATATTTTTATTTAATAAAAAGTGTAAATTAAATATAATTCAATTATTTTCTCATTTCTAAATCTTGCGAGGGCATTTCAGTCACCTTCTGACTGTTTTTGGGTCTCGGTCAAAATTAAAAAGTTGTCAGGAATGTTGTTTTACATCAAATTGCTTTAGAGTCCGAGTAATGAAAACATGATTTAGCGGGTCGTTTCTGATAAGTCAACTTATGAAGAACCTATATCTTCTCGTTTTCAAGTCAAATAAATTTAAAATAAATTGGTACATGAGGTATGAAATAATAAATATGGTTTATTACTTAAAATATGTTCCGAAAATTTTGCCGGTTACGCGGTAATTGTTTTTATGAGACAATAAAAGGTTAAAAGTCAAAAAGTCAAGTCGGACCTGAAAAGTCAAAGTTTAAAATAGTCATTTAAAATTTCAAAAATTGTCGGATGTTACATGCACTCTAAACTTTCTAAATCATCCATTCAACATCGACTTGATGCCCGTAGAGATGGGTAGTTTTGACGTCATTATCGGTATGGACTGGTTAGCTAAATATCATGCCGTAATCGTATGTGATGAGAAACTTATTCGTGTTCCCTTTGGAGACAAGACTTTAATTTTTCATGGTGACGAAAGTGACAACGGTCACGAGTCCCGATTGAACATCATCTCGTGTACCAAAACACAAAAGTATTTGCTGGGGGGATGTCCTATCTTTCTAGCATAGGTTACTATGAAAAAGGCGGAAGACAAGTCGAAGGAGAAGCAACTTGAAGAAGTGCCAGTAGTTCAAGACTTTCCTGAGGTATTTCCTGAGGACTTGCCGGGTATTCCACCAACCCGCCAAGTGGAATTTCAGATCGATCTGATACCTGGTGTTGCGCCAGTAGCACAGCCACCTTATCAATTGGCCCCATCCGAGATGAAGGAGTTGTCGGACTGGTATGTGCTTAAATACACATACCTTTTTCCATTAAAAACGGACTTAAATGACAAAAAACAGACAGAAACTGCCAATGTTTGTCAATATAAGATGGATCATTCCGGATGTGCATTGATTACCGGGAATTGAATAAGCTGACGGTAAAGAACCGTTATCCGCTTCCCAGGATTGATGATTTGTTCGATCAACTACAAGGTTCAAGTATCTACTCAAAGATCGACCTGAGGTCGGGTTATCATCAACTAAGGGTTCGTGAAGAAGATATTCCAAAGACCGCATTCAGAACTCGATATGGACATTATGAGTTTCAAGTTATGCCATTTGGTTTGACTAATGCACCTGCTGTATTTATGGATCTCATGAATCGGGTGTGCAAACCATACCTGGATAAATTCGTAATTGTCTTTATTGACGACATTCTGATATACTCGAAGAACAAGCAAGAGCATGCAGAGCACCTCAAGTTAATCTTGGAGTTGCTTAAGAAGGAACAGTTGTATGCCAAATTCTCTAAGTGCGAATTCTGGATCCCTAAAGTACAGTTCCTTGGTCACGTGATCGACAGTCAGGGTATTCATGTGGATCCTGCCAAAATTGAATCCGTCAAAGATTGGGCATCTCCTAAGTCTGCAATGGAGATTCGTCAATTTTTGGGCCTAGCAGGCTACTACCGAAGATTCATGTAAAGGATTCACAAAAATCGCCAACAAATGACTAAAAGAAAAAAGCAGACTGAAAAGAGATCAAGTTTGAATGGAGTGACAAGGCAGAGGCAGCTTTTCAGTTGATAAAGCAAAAGTTGTGTAGTGCACCAATTCTAGCGTTACCCGAAGGAAATGAAGACTTTATCGCTTACTGTGACGCTTCAATCAAAGGGTTGGGCGCAGTGCTAATGCAAAGAGAAAAAGTGATTGCTTATGCATCACGACAACTAAAGATTCATGAGAAAAATTACACCACTCATGATTTGGAGTTAGGCGCATTATCTGTACGGGACATGGAGGCATTATCTGTACGGGACAAGGTGTACAGTGTTTACTGACCACAAAAGTTTACAACACATCCTCGATCAGAAGGAATTAAACATGAGACAACGCCGTTGGTTGGAATTGCTTAGTGATTATGATTGCGAAATCCGCTATCACCCAGGAAAAGCAAATGTAGTGGCCGATGCATTGAGCAGAAAGGAACGAGTAAAGCCATTACGGGTTCGGGCCTTAGTTATGACTATTGGTTTGGACCTACCCAAGCGGATCTTGGAGGCTCAGATTGAGGCAAGAAAACCAGAAAACCTCAAGACCGAAGACGTAGGAGGTATGTTGATTGAGAATTCGAAGGACCCAGAAAAGCCCAGGAAGGAGAAGTTGGAACCGCGTGCGGACGGAACCTTGTGTCTAAACAACAGGAGTTGGTTGCCGCGCTATGGTGATCTAAGGACTCTGATTATGCATGAGTCTCACAAGTCGAAGTATTCTATTCACCCGGGTTCCGATAAAATGTACCAGGACATGAAGCAACTTTACTGGTGGCCCTGAAAACAAAAAAAAAAAAACACATGAAAGCTGACTTGCCACCTATGATAGCAAGTGTTTACGTGTTTAATAGTCAAAGCTTGAACACCAAAAACCATCATGGCTTACTGTACAACCAACGTTTCCTCCAATGGAAATGGGAAAATATATCACCATGGATTTTGTCACCAAACTCCTAAGGACGCAAAGTGGAAACAACACCATATGGGTAATTGTAGACCGACTCACTAAGTCTGCACACTTTTTACCGATGAGGGAAACTGACGCTATGGACAAACTAGCAAGACTGTACCTGAAAGAAGTGGTCACAAGGCATGGAATACTAGTCTTAATCATTTGTGATCGTGACCCTGGTTTACGTCAAATTTTTGGAAATCATTCCAGAAGGCTATGGGTACTCGACTGGATATGAGTACGGCATACCATCTGGAGACTGATGGACAGAGCGAAAGAACCATTCAAACCCTCAAAGATATGTTACGCGCTTGCGTGATAGACTTTGGGAAGGGTTGGGAAGGACACTTACCGCTGATCAAATTCTTGTACAACAATAGTTATCATGCTAGTATTAAAGCTGCCCCATTCGAGGCACTTTATGGCCGAAAGTGTCAATCACCTGTGTGTTGGGCCGAGGTCAGAGATGCTCAGCTCACCGGTCCAGAACTTATTCATGAAACGACCGAGAAGATTGTCCAAATCAAACAAAGGATTCAAGCCGCTCGTGATCGCCAGAAAAGTTACGCCGATGTAAGGCGTAAGCCTTTAGAATTTTAAATTGGTGACCGAGTGATCGAGTTATGTTAAAGGTATCACCTTGGAAAGGGGTCGGACTTTTGGAAAACGGGAAAGTTGAACCTGAGGCAAATTGGACCTTTCAAGGTGTTATCCAAGTGGGAACCATTGCTTATTGACTCGAACATACCTCAATATAATCAGGGTTCATAGCACATTTCATGTATCCAATCTAAAGAAGTGTTTATCCGACGAGCCATTGGCAGTTCCGTTAGATGAAATACACATTGATGATAAACTCCACTTTGTTGAAGAACCAGTGGAAATCTTGGAGCGTGAGATCAAGAAGCTAAGGCGAAGTCGTATTCCCATCATCAAAGTTCGATGGAACTCCAAGAGAGGTCCAGAGTTCACGTGGGAACGCGAAGATCAGTTCCGAGAAAAGTATCCGCACCTCTTCACAAAAACCACACCCTCGAAGAATGTTGCATCTTGAGCCTTGGGACAAGGCTCTCCTAACGGGTGGAGACTGTAACATTTCTCATTTTCAGGTTATTTTCAACTTTAATAAATTCCATTATTTATTTTTAGAGTTTTACGCGTTCGCTTTTAATTATTATCTTATAGTTAAATCGCGTAAACTAAAAATCAACGATCAATGTAAACGGACACCAAACAAATTAAAGTTTACATCAAGCAAGTGTTATATGATTATTAGGAGTATAATTTATAACTTTTCATAATTTATTTTTGTTGGTTACGTAAAACGCTTACGTTTCGCAATAAATTACATTCGGTCGTACCCGGAAGCACCTTTACCCATCTACACTCAAACAAATACCCACATTTATACCCAATACTCAAAATTTAATTATTTTGCTTTCTTATATCATCTCAAAACCGGACTTGAGCTTTTACACAAGAAATAATACACAACACTTTCATTTAATCCTTTTCCTTTACATGTTAAACCTTACACAAAGTGTACCTTTGACCCATGTTTCTAGTAATTGTCTCATCACTTGTACCCTCCTCCTAGGGAGGAGGAGAGCTCTTACAACCTTGTCCTTATACCACATACACTCCCATGGTTTCATTAAGCTTGTTTAGGGTTTTGCTTGTGCTATAAAAGGCAAGTAACTAGCTCATTATCTATTCCTAGTAAAAACTCAAACAAAAACCCTCTCCTTTGGTCAAAAACCCACGGCACACATATTGTTACTAGGGTTTCATTTAATTTTTGCATTCAAGGCAATCCAAGTGTTCAAGGGAGAGTGTGGTTTTCTTTCTTAAGGTTTACCTAAGCTACTTCAAGGTGTTGGCAAGCTTGGATCGGTTTAACAAGGAATAATCAGAAAACATAATTTAGGGGTTTTCTTGGATTATGGTATTGATTTTGAAGGCTTGGTTAGAGTTTACTTCTTTTGTCATCATCCTACTTGTCTTCTATAAGGTCTATTTAAAGTATTTAATATTCATTCATTCATTTCCTATTGTGTACATACTTGTTGCATAAGTTAATCACCACCTAGATTCATTTTTAAATTATATAAAGTGTTTGATGATTTCATATGGACAAATGACATGAACATTAAGAGGACTAAATAAATGTAATATATACGGTACAATACTTGGTGAAATTGTGGTGTAAAGTCTTTAAGCAAAAGTAAATACAAACTAACTTTATAAATTGAAAACCCTAATTATATCTTTATACATACTTGATGGAATTCGAACCATAAACCCTATGTTTTATATTTTATAAAAATAGTGCCCTTTACAAGATGCGTGAGCAATGTAAGGAACTACGTAAAAACGGAATTATAACGAACAAGTTACGTATTTTACAAGTTATATATAATTAACTTTATAAAAACAATTTTATAAACTGTGATGAACAGTAAAGTTACTGTTCATCGGAGGTAAAAATCCCATAAATGTAATATTTTGATAAAATTCCTTAATACGAACCCACGGACGTAAAGAACTCGAAAAACGGAATTATAACGAACAAGTTACGTATTATCAATTATATATATTTAATTCTATAAAAACAGATTTTTAAAAACTGTCTATGAAACAAGTAAATACTACTGTTCATACAGGGGTTAAATTTTATAAATATTATGATTTTGATAAATAGCTTAATGACAAATCCAAGGATATAGGCTCTCCGAGAACGGAGATGTTATATAAAGAACGAGTTATGTTTTAAACAAACTACGTATAATAAAGTTCTATAAAAATATTTTTTATAAAAACTGTGATGAACATAAAAGTGTACTTGTTCATCATAGGATGTAACTTTATAAACATGATGTTTTGATAAATTATTTTAATACGAAGACATGGACATAAGAAACGTATGAAACGGAGTCGAAACGATAAAGATATGAAGTTTTAAAACTCGCGCGCATTACTTTTATTTTTATACAATCTTTTATAAAACAATTAAATTAATAATGACATATCATTATTAAATCATACATTTTTACAAATGATGCGTTAGTAAATAAAAATAATATTTTCTTTACGAGTACAAGTATATATACTTTAATTTAACGAAGCACGGGTTAATGATTAATTTAAACTTTTAAAGAATTAATAAAAACTATTAGGTGGTGGTGTAACTATACGACATGTGATGTTTTAATTATATGAAATACATTATACTCATACGACCTATAATTAATTAGGTTGCATTCGAATTGCCGAGACGATTCACTTACTTGATTTAGATAATCAATCATTCACTTACGGTGAGTTCATAGCCCCGCTTTTACACAATTATATTGTTTTACAACTTTGGGGTGAGAAACATGCATTGTTTTACATTTGGACGCAAGTACTCTTTTAAACATATTACGAGTTGGCCTAAGTAGCTAAACCCACTATTGCCCACTATCATGAACTGTCAATTGCTAGTTAGCGAGCGCGAATGTTATGAATAGATCTATTTGGGATTGACATCCCCGTTCGGGTGAGTAGCGCTCATCGGTTTCGACTGTACTGAAACAACGAACGTATACATGTCGGAACAATTTGGATGTTGCGGGTTGAACATCTACATGGGCACATTTAGTGCATTAAATTGCATACATATATGTCGAGCTTCGGTGTCATGAGCTTAGTGCACTCGTAATTACTTTTAAGATATTGTATGTGTTACATGTCTTACATCGGAAATCTTGTGGTCCTATTTTATACATTTACTAAACCTGTGAATTCACCAACCTTTAATGTTGACGTTATAAAAGCAGTGTTTTTCCTCAGGTCAAAAAGGTACGGGAAACAGGATACGATTGGTGGTCATCATTTTGGAGTCATTACTATAAAGATTTGGATGCATTACATTTTGGGAATATTTGTTATGTCTTAAAATCTTTACTTTTCATGGATGAACTATTTAAGCTTCGGCTATTGTAACAAACAAGTCTATTTAATCCAATGTATCAATTTTAAACGACTCATATAGAGGTCGTTCTCATATCTCGTGCTATTGATCTATGAAGTAACACTCTCCAACCCATATTCCGCTGCGACCCATTTTGGGGTGTTACAGTGTATGAACCTGCCACCATTGGTAAAGCCTGGATCATAGGAAAAATGTGTCTTTCAAAAATCTATTTTGGGTCCTAGACGAAAACACATAATAGTAAACAATGTAAGAGTTCCCGTTGCTAGTGATAATGAAGTTAAGCAATTCTATAAGCCATTATCAAAACCCAGAGTTGGATTTTCAAAACCAAATTTTAGATCAAAAACTCCACCACCTAGAAGAGTCATAAATAATTATCATCGTCCTAAAACACCACAACCAAAAAGAAACATTGGTCGATAAAATCAACCTCGTGGTTTTTCAGTAACTTGGAACAACTTCCCACGTCAAAGTTACATGCCATGGGAAATGTGTCTTCCATTTCCACATCCCAACCAATTGTATCAAATGCAAGGGATGTTTAGCACTAACAACATTTACCCCATGATATATTGGGACGCAAAATTTTGAGGTGTTGCTATAGAAAATAGATATACCTTGGAGTCGACTTGGAACCCGATGAGTGGATAAAGGATAGCGAATGATCCAAACACATAACGGGTAACCGAAATCTCTTCTCAAGCTACAAGGCATATAACGAAGGTAATATTATTTTTGGTAGTAATCTTCGCGGTAACATCATTGGCAAAGGTACGATTTCGAATGACTCTCAAAATAGATAATGTAGAGCATGTAGATAACTTAAGATTTAACTTGTTAAGTATAGGACAAATATGTGATAATAAGTGTAGAGTAACTTGCCTCTAAACATGATAGTGGGAAATTACTAAGGAGGTAAGGTCAAATGTAGAGGTATTAGGAACAAAGAAAGGCTTATATGTGAAAAAATAGGAAATACATCCTAAAGTGACAAAAATTTGTCTAGCAACGATTATGAAAACTCCACGTTGTGGGGTAAGAGATTAGGTCACGCAAATATGTGTCTCATTCAATCGTTAGCATCTAAGGAATTAGTTAGAAACTTACCTAAGCTTAAGTTTGATCAACACTTCTGTGATGCTTGCAAAATTAGAAAGCAAGCTCACGCTAGTCATAAGGCTAAGAATATAGTCTCAACGACTAGATACTTAGAACTCCTTCATATGGATCTCTTTGGTCCATCCGCCATACGAAATACGAAGGAAACCGCTACACCCTAGTCAAGAGTAGATGACTCGCTAGGTAAAACTTGGACAGATCATTTTAAGGACAAAACCGAAGCTTTCGATCAATTCAAAATATTTAGTAAGAAAATTCAAAACCAATTAGGATGTACAATAGTGTCAATAAGAACCGACCACGGTAGGGAATTTGAGAAGATGGTGCAATTTGTAGAGATATTTGAATGGCCAAGTATTACACATAACTTCTCATCTCCACGCACTCCTCAATCAAATGGCGTGGTTGAAAGGAAAATAGGACACTTCAAGCAATTAGTAGACTATGTTACAAAGAGTCAATCGTCTACCACAAAAGTTTTGGTGTAACGTAGTAGACACTACAAAACATAACATTCTCAACCGAATCCCCAATAAGAGCCCTATCGTAGGGAAAAACACTTACGAACTCTTTAAGAGGTAGGAAACCTACTCTAATTACTTTTTCGATTGTTTGAGAAGCAAGTGCATTCATTTTAAACACTAAAGAAACCTTACAAAATTATGGACCCAAAGTCATACGAAGGGTATCTTTGTTAGGTTACTCACAAAATAGTAAAGCCAACATCATCTTAACAAACATACTAGGGAAAGACAAAGAATAAATCAACATACATTTCGATGAAACTCCTCCACCCTCTAAGACATTACACTTGGTGGAACGATGACCTGAGATGGGGATGAAGAAGCAATTAAGGTTACCAAAAAGAAAAACTTAGAAAATAACATTAAGGATGAAACTTTAGATATTGACGAAATAGTCAATATTAAGAGAATCTAGAACCACCATTAGAAAATGTCATAGAAACCTTAACTATAGAACCCTTAGTACAAGCCCAAAACCAAAAGTAACTTCTTTTGCTTAAACAACTCTAGAACCTAAATGTGAATAAGCCTTAATGGATGTTTAGTTGGATTAGTCCGCATATGAAAGAAGAATTAAATCAATTCAATTCTAACAAAGTATGGGAGTTAGTCTCCACAACCCAGGAATAAGAAAAATTATAGGAAACTAAGTGGGTGTTTAAAGATAAGTTAACGAATAAAGGTAATGTATCTCGAAATAAGGCTAGGTTAGTAGCTCAAGGTTATAATCAACAAGAGGGCATCAATTATGATGAAACTTATGCTCATGTAGCTAGATTAGAGTCCATTAGGATTTTATTAGTATGCTTGTGCTTTAGACTTTAAGCTAATTCTAAATGGATGTAAGAAAATGCATTCCTGAACGGGTTTATCAATAGGGAGGTATACGTGGCACAACCCCGAAGATTCATTGACATTAGAAACCGATCAATGTTTAAAACTAAAGAAAGCTTATAAGTTCGCATAAACAACACCCAAATCTGTGTAAATGAAAGATTAAAAGATTTTCTTATAAACAAGAATATAAAATTAAAAGGTAGATAACACTCCTTTTTACTAAAGAAGACAAGTTCTAACCTTACCATCTTCAAATAAATGTCGCCGACATATATTCGGTTAAGATGCAATTTTGCCCAAAATCATACGCATACGAGTTTAAGATGAACAAGATTGGCTAACATAAACTTCTTCTTGACTAACAATAAAACAAATGGAAGCATGGAATTTTCGTTTAAAGCAATCTAAATATATTAAAGGAAATGCTTAAGAAATTTGGCTTATGAAGATCTAAACCAATGAAACCCCCCAAGTCCTACGATACAAACTCACGAAAGAACGAAGAGTGTGAGTTTTAGATAGTCACTAAGTATCGAGGAAGATAGTAGTTTATTATAGCCAAACCGGTAGTATCCCGATATCATGTAAGTTTTTCTGTCCTTAGTGCCCGCATTCTAAGAAGGACCCAAAACCTCTCACCATGAAGCAGTTAAACGTATCTTCCAATACATTAAAGGCACTACACACTTAGGATTATGGTATCATAAGGGGACTGACATAGAAACAGTAGTATATGCCGACTCTGATCATGCGGTAGATTATGTTTGGACCACGAAAGAGGCACTAGCGGTATTTGTACGTTCTGTTGGGATTTGTTTAACATCCCCCTTGGGGTTCTCGAAAGAAACAAACCGCTCTTGCAATATCACCTACCAGAACCAATAGCGTAACACTAAAAGGCATGTCAACAAGCACTATGGATAAAACAAGCTCTTATCGACTACGACGTTAGACTCGACGACGTCCCAATCATGTGCGATAATAAAGGCGTGATTGAACTTAGCAAAAACCCGATGCAACATTCTCAAACCAAATATATCAAAATTCGTCACCACTTTCTTCATGATAATGTCCAGAAAGGACATATCTCAATCGAAAAAGTACCGTCCGTCGACAACATCGCCGACATCCTTACTAAACCCCTTAAACGTGAATCATTTAACTATCTACGTCTTGTTTTAGGAATGATGGAACACATTCCATAAATCACATTAGTCCGCTTCTCCTTCTTCTGTCTCAATTCTAGTCCGTGTTCCATTCTGTGTCATGACAGCTTAAATACTTCATCCGAAGTACTTTAAGCATTTTTAATTCGCGAAATGAAAATTAAAATGTCACTCCTCTTTGTAAAATTTTCATCAAAAACTAAGTCCAAAACCCCTCGCTGAGGGCGGCCCCATACCCTAGGCGCCCCCAATATATTTGGGACCGCCAGGCGATATGGGACCGCCATCAGCAGACACTAAAATTGAACACTGTTGGGATTTAAAGACTTTAAAATGATTCTTAGAGTTAATACTGCTCAGGTATACTTTGTACTGTTGGTGATACTAATGAAAATTATGCTAAGTAGTTAGTACTGGTAGTATAAAGTTATTACTGCTAGTTACTACTGTTAGTATATATTAGTACTGTTAGTACAAAAGTTAGTACTACTAGTATATGTCAGTACTGCTAGAGTAAAGTTACAACTGCTAGCATAAAGTTAGTACTGCTAGTGTAACTTAGTACTGCTGATGAAGAATGAATAAAATATTCTAAGTACTCTACTGCTTGTGCTCAGTTAGTGCTGCTAGTTCAAAAGTTAATGCTGCTAGTTTAAACTGCTGAAAGATTACAACTGCTTGGAAAAGTTTCTACTGTCAGATGGATAAAGAGAAGAAAAAGATTGGAGAACAAGAATACTTACGAAGATAAGTATTGAGTTATTTTTGTAAAAGATATGTATAAGTTATTTGTTTAAAAGATCATGATAACTTAGGAAAGTATTGTAAGCCTTGTAGGACTCCTTGGTGTATAAAAGGAGGTCCTAGGGTATAGAATTCAATGTACCAAAACGAGTCATTGTCATAGCTTCAAGGTTTTTTATAACCCTAATACTTTTGAGTATTCGTATTTAATATATTAAGGCTGAAAGTTTGATAAACTATTTTGTCTTTGATTGTTTTACTGTTTCATTGTTCTTCTTAGTATTACAAACTAGATTTCGCATAGTTTGTGATATTCTCAATCTTAGCTTCTACCATAGTTGTCTTGGATCTATTCAATACAACTAAACCTTACATCAAGCTAAGGAGTTTAAGATCTGTTTATTAGGATCAACAAACACTTAATTAAAAAAAAATTCAAACACAAAACAAACAACCCCTTTCACATCTGCAGCGATGAACACGACTCAAACCACCCAAAAACTCAAAATCAGCCATTAAAACACTAATTAAAGATAAAATCAACACCTACAATCATTCACAACATCTTAAAGATCATTAATTATAAGTCATTTCATCTATTTTCTTTCAATTTAAGTCTAGGGTTCATGATGACACAAAAATTAAAATTGGGGATTTTTTATTATTCTTTCAAATTTGTACAATTAAGACTATTAGGATACAATGTATAGCTAACATGCTTCCCATAGACATAGGATTTGCATACATTTATGAGTTTGTTGAAAAATTAATTTCAAATCAAAACCCCAATTTTATTTTCAAATCACTTACGTTAGGAACATAATAAAATTGTTGTTATGCATTGTTAATACAACTCAAAAACGTTTTCAAACACATGCATAATAATCTCATGAATAAAATTCAGAATACATAATTGATATGTATTTTTTGACATGTTTGAATGAGCAAAATCAAACTAAGGAACGTTTGGATTAACTCTTAGGATTTTAATTTTAGGTCGAGTTAATTGTTAATCCACATTTGTTACATTTAAGCACACACTAGAAACAACGTGTATAAAAAATTACAAGTAGACGGTAATAAAATGTGATTTTATTCTTTTTTTAGGAAATCATGCCTCGAAAGTCATCCAAAGATCACAAAAATACAAGAGACTATATTCCAATAATACCACATGAATACCGTACACCTATAAAGGAAAAACTAAGAAACCTTGAGAGTCGTTGCATTCATGAGGGTCGGGTGGTTTTTGAAAACTTTGCAGATCTAAACTATGTCGGGACTTATGTTCATCTTGTCGTGATATTGATGTCACCTTGAAATCAGATGATCAAATTTGCCTTTTATCAATACTATGAGTTTTATAGTCAATATCAATTAAACTATTTCAATGAAGGTCAAATGTTCATCGAATTTATGATTCAAAATTAATTCTTTTCTTACTCTCTTGAAGAATTTGCTCAAATTCTTGACATACCTTGCGAGAGTGCATGCATCTTTACTGACAATGACACTTGCCAGTTGCATATGGTAACCCAACGGATGCGATTATATAAACCAACCATCCATCTCCAGATGACATCATTTACAACTATTCGTATAGACCGAAGAAGGTCAAGTCCATCCATCCTATCATAAGGACGAATAATGATGTTCTTGAAAATTCAAAATTCTCACCGAAAAATCATGCCAACCTAGAGCTTTAGAAGAAATTATTCAGGAAAACATTTTCTGTCTGGGGGGTAATCGGGATCATGTTCCCGTGTGTCTTTGTTACATGCTTTATTGTGTTGTACACTCCGAAAAGTTCAACCTTGCCTAATATATGGCAAAACGAATGGAGTGGGTCACTAAACAAAAGCAGTTGATTTTACCCTATGGTATGTTATTGACCAGTTTGTTTAAACTCATCATGAATGAAAATCATGATATGTACAATGAGTCTTATGTCTTGTACGATCGTGTCATGAATCCTTTTGCCGCTCAATAAGTGCGAAAGACTAGAAAGGATCATGACACGAGAAGAGGTCGTCACTCCACTTCTTCTTCTTCTGACATTGACCAACCATCCTCCTCTCATCTTAATGATGATGATGATGGAAATGACGAAGGGATCTCGCGTGCAAGCACTCTATCCCCCATTCGTTATGCCAACTCGTTAACAAATGAAGTTCCTCAAGTTTTTCAAAACCCACCTAATATTGAACCTCACTTGGAACCTTTTTACATCCGTCAAACCAAAATCATCAACCGTTAAGTTCAAATTCAAGATGAGCATCGTGGTGGATTAAGGTCAATCGGGAATGGCCTCAAAAACTTATGGAGAAATATGAGGAAGTGAGCAATATGGAAATGTACCTTGTGACCTTTTTAATTATATTACTTATTATTTTATGAAGCTTAAGTACTTAAAACTTACATTATTTAGTGATAACTTAGCATGTAGTACGGGCAACACGACTTGCCTTGGATGATCTTTTGATTTTATCATCCTAAACACTTGTTTTCATGGTACTTGACACACTATAATTACCTCTATGATGATATGCATGCTTATCTATTAGTCAATATGCATATATGTGTTCCTTTAATTGAATTTTGAATGGTTAGTTTTATGAATTTAATTGTTAAGCATTAGATGATTCATGATGAAATAGAATTGATTGCAAAAAGGGAAAATATAAATTTTTTACAGGATCTGCAAAAAATAGGAAAAACTAGAAAATTTTCCTGTCTTCAGAAAACGGCCCCCATAAACATGGGGCGGCCCCCTAATATATCTGGGACCGCCATGTATATATGGGACCGCCATCAGAAGTCACATAAATTTTACTGTGACTACCTGATTTTCTGTGCAGTTGACTATTCTCTCTTAGACCCAGCTAAACTTCCTGCATTTTGCTAAACAACTTTTGGAATTTGTTTCCTTAATTCTCATGCTTTTCTACTTTGATCATTTGCTTTTAAATTAAATAATCCATCCTTCTCATTCTTCTTACCATCTTCATCTTCCTCAAACAATTCTACCATGAATTCCACCAAAGCTTCTTCTTATAACTCTTCCAAGAAAAGAAAACTGACCATAATCCATCCTAGATAACTCTTTGTTAACATATCTAGTGATGAAGATGTCACCACCACACCTTCTCCCACAACAACTTCTTCATCTCTAACTCCTCTAAATGCATCATCAAAAACCACATCCACTAATCAAACCTCATCAAGCCAAGAGAACACATCGTCTTCTTTTCAATCCAAACTTCAAATTTCACCACCATTTTCAAATGAACCAACTTCTCCTCATCTTTTGAACCCTTTGCTTGACAACATTTTGGATGTTCCTCCTAGACCTCTAAACCCTTAACCACTTCAAAGTCATCATTCTTTGGATATCACACTCTCTTTGTCACCAATTACTCCTCTTAATCACATTCATGACACTCCATCACCACTATCACCACCACAACCTCAACCACCCATCATGGGCCACCCTCTTTACTACAACTACCATGACTACCATAGGTCACAAGCATATTTGCCTATTCATAACGCTACTCTTGTATCTTAACCTTAAGAGATGAGATGGACATTATGTTTGCTCATCTTGAGTATCTTCTCATTACCGCAATCATCTCACACTTTCCATCTCCACCTTAAAATGTCTTCAAAAGTTTTCATAAATGTGTCACCCCAAACCTTTTTTCTCAAAAAGTCATTCTCTATAAATGCCTTAGCCTCAGCCTCAGCCTCCTCAAACTCAATCTCAGACTCGGAGTCAGATGCAGGTGGCGGAGGGTAAAGTGGGTCCGCCCCCTGATAAGGAAGTATCCACTCTGGGCCGTCCCATTCTTCATCAGCATTCATCTCCATCTCTTCCTCTTCTTCTTCCATTTCCGGATCTTCTTCCGGATCTTCCTCCTCTTCCTCCATTTCTGGGTCTTCCTCTTCAACCCAACCGTTCATGTTGTCTGGTGCTGCCTCCGCAGCTGGCGCGAACTCGTTATGGTTAGGGGGTAGGTTGGCCATGATGATCTGCAAATTGCGTAAAATAAATAAGGATTACTATATGAATAATAATTTATATGAGAATGCGAATGCATGACGATGCTTCAGGAATATGCATGATGATCGATAAATAATATGAATATGCACAATAATATTTGTTACATATAAAAATTTCATTTTTGAAATCTAAATAAACAATTCTTGATGCTTCGCGGATAAGCATATCAATCGATATATATATATATACATATCAATTACATATAATAATATTTATTATATGAATATTCAATAGTAATGCACCCAAAATGTGCATAAATACTCAAATAGAAAACTATGATCATGAATAACACAAGGGCTTCGAGGAGTCTTAGCGCGCATAAAAAGGGTTATAGTTTAGGTAAAAAAAAAAAATTTGACCTAGTTCTCTATAACCTGTAGCTCTTGATACCAATCTTTAACACCCCCAAATTTCACGCAGCGGAATATACAACATTGGGTGTTAATTCATAGTACAATTGCACACAGATATAGAAAACGACTCGAAAAGAGGCGTTTAAAAACATTGTTCCATTTGAAGAAATTTCATAGTACTTGAACATACGTCCCACAGGATCGTTACCAATTTCATAACATAGGTTTTTCCAAATCATGGATGATTAGTTTGATAAAATTGAACAAAATACAAGTTCTTAAAAACTTTAGCGCAGACTCCTCGTACACAGCATCCTTCACCCTTGGTTACCTGAGATAAACATGCTTAAAAAGTCGACAAAAATGTTGAGTGAATCCATAGAGTTTGTAAGAGTTAAAAGAGAACACAAGTTTTGTCATCGTGTGACTTGTTGTACGGATAAGCCATTAATCAAGTTTCTATTGCAATAAGCTCATGACACCGAAGCCTTGACGTTAATTGATTAGTGACTCTCTATCTTTTCTCCTAAGGTATCAAAATCTCTATGTAATATATCTTTGTGTATTTGTATGATCGGATAGTGTGTAAATCCCTTTGATAGTGTTAGATCTAGAGATTGTGTATTGATTGTGAAGTGTGTAGATTGGTTCTAGCTATGATTAGGACGTACGACATTTAGCTAGTGTCGGAAAAAATAACGTAAGCGACTTATAAACAGTATTTTCTCCACCTTAATAGGAGCTTGTTACATAGTGAAAATCTAGATAGATACTACGAGCATGAAAGTAGTGAGAAGAAGACTTCCGTAGCCAAACCACTATAATCTTAGTGTTTTTCGTTTGATTGTTCCTTCCTTAACTCTTCATATTATTGGTCATTGGATATTTAGCTTTAGTTTAGATTGTGTAATATTGTTTGTTCTTATTGTGAATTGGTTAAACATACAACTTGAATCTGCATATTCTGTAAGCAAATTTTTTAAAATGAAAACGAACCTGTAAACTATTCAACCCCCCATCCTGGTTTCTTCTACATAAGCATCTTATTTGTGATTAATCAATCTATCTTAGGGAATTAAAGCAATGGTGAATCTTGTTAAACCCTAGCTCGAGAGACTTTACTCACTTACGTCTTATTGGTAATTCATATCTATAGTCCCTAAACCAATTTCTTTACCAATTGAATCAAGAACATACTCGTTGATGCCCAAGGTCACCTGTTGAGTCCAAACTAAGCACACAATCTAAGGGCAAAGAAGTCGTTATTTTGTTGTGATCCTATTGGTCTAGATGAATAAATCACTATATGGAGAGCTATCCCGGCATCTAGATTACTTGGTTCGTATCACTAGATCCAGTTGAATGATAGGTCGCATACAAAAGCATGTAAACAAGTATAAATTGATAAACATAAACAAACAATCAATGATAATTAATTAAGCCACCGAGATAAACAAACCAAACATTCATATCTTCATAATAATGGCTAATACCCGAAGTATTAGCGCTTCAAATGGTCATAATCAATACACGATAAATAATTTTAGCCAAGGTAATCAAACTAACCGAGTTTAAACGGAATGATACCAAAACACTAAACGATTACAAGATATAGGATATTACAAGTGTGTTTTCCTAAAGGAATTAATTATGTTGCAAGACCAGGTATGCTCTTCTTCCTTTCCTCTGAAACTCAACTTATATGGTTTAGAATATCAAAATATGATTTAGCACCACTTAAAACACAGTTTTTGAGTTTCTATTTATAAGGTCTAGGAAAAAGGTCGTATGGCATAATCGAAACGAAAGGATTTGAAATTGGGTATGGGGGTTTCTTTGAGTAGGACCTTAAACGTTCAGATATCGTTTCCAGAATATTTTAATTTCCCATAGGCTTAATTATAACTGCGTACTGGTTATCCTTGGATACGGCCGGTATAGATCTCGTTTCTTGTTGGTCTTTTTGTGGAAGTCAAAGCACAAATTCGCCTTATCTTTTCCTTGATGGATATAGCGTATTTGGTTATCAGAAACAGTAATCTTCAAAATATCTCGTTAAAGCGTCCAGAATGCGCATCTTTTAGTTAACGTTCAACCAAGTACGTACTTCATAATTACTTTAACTACTAGAGTTAGAGGTAACTTGCAATTCCTCAAATACAACGATTAAAGTAACAATTCATTACAATATTATACAAAATAGGTTAATTACATGTGTATAAAATGATGCTATAAAAAAGTGACGTTGCGTTTGATGTCCATCAAATATATCCCTCCCCCACTTGAATCCAACTTGGTTTCTCAAAGTACACTATTAGAAGTTTATGAAAATGTATCCCTATAGGATTTTTTTTCCAAGTTAAGCATTGTCTAAGTTGAATAATTACAATTACATCGGAGTATGAGTCACATGACACTTAATGCTCTCGAAATAGTAAAGATGAAAACACTCAAAACCTACACCAAATCTATGTGTAACATGTAGACTAATTCACTCCAATGCGTCGGGTCGTAATGAGATTCTATCATAGGCTTGGCAAGGATACACATCTCCACCACTAGAGCTAAAGAGTAACATGTTTATAAAGGTAAAATGGGTTTTTATTATAAGGCTTAGGGTTGATCATTCTACAATCTTTCACCAAAAGTA
Organism: Tanacetum coccineum; assembly: GCA_026074375.1. Taxonomy (NCBI): domain Eukaryota; kingdom Viridiplantae; phylum Streptophyta; class Magnoliopsida; order Asterales; family Asteraceae; genus Tanacetum; species Tanacetum coccineum. The sequence goes on along the minus strand of BQNB010002618.1, from coordinate 46,263 downwards.
CCACACCAACAAGGCAGCTGAAGCACACATACATGGCCGTAACAATGGAATAGACATGTGTGTTCGATCACATCCTCATTCGAGTTTAACCAAGGGTTATGATGAAGAATGATATAGGGTAGGGATCTTCTAACTTTCACCAATAGTAATAAACCAACAAGACAGCTAAACCATGCATACATGGTCGTAATGATGGAATAGACATGCATGTTCAATCACTCATTCGCGTAAAACCCATGGTTAATGATTAGGAAAGGGAAATAAATTGTTGTTAAATAAAAATCACGAAGCAAATAGATTAAGTCTAAGATATAAGTTGCTAGACACTTTTTTCCCGACCATTACCATGAAAAAGACGCAACTATTTACACATGTCTTGATCATAGATAAAAAACAACAACCTGAGTTGGCGTTCTTGTAATGGTCAACTTCCCAATCATCCCATACTTTACATACTTTTACAAGACAAGTGGCGATATCTACCACTTTATACAATACTCTACATCGTTGACTTATAAGACGTATGAACGAATAATCGATCCTATATACTATTCCATAGGTCTTTGCTTTTGCGAAACGATTATCTTCAAATTTCTTCCTATTTTTTTGTTGCGTTTTTCTACTTTTTTCGATTTTTTTTCACTATACTATCTACGAAACTTGGTGTAATTTTACCATCTTCAAGATCATAATAACTCCGGATAATTTCTTCGATAATTCTTCATTCTTCGGACGTACCAATAATTGTGTTTGTAGTAAAAATACATGAGTTTTGACTACTTTATACATTCCCATTTGCAATGTGCAAATTTCTTCCTAAACAAAGATAGAAAATTGACACAAGACTCAAGAAATACATATAGTAACTGATAAATTGACTTAATCTAACAGGGCAGGCTAAGGTGTAAATGTGTAACGAAACAAACAGTTGGTGTTATTCCTATAGGATTGGCTCTACAGGTTTTTCTAGGGGTATCTTACTCTTATAATGCGAGTAAACAAAGGGTTTATACGAGGGTTAACTAACCAAGTAGTTTATTTTAATAAACAACAAGAATAGGCTTAATCTGGTTTGTAATCCTAAAATTAATCATTTAGAACAAGTTACTCCATCTAAAACCATAGTAACCTCATTAAATACGGTCTCGAATAGAAATACCAACCAAGTTCTAAAGTCTAACACCATCACTTTACGACCTAAAACCCACATATTTTTGTGGAATTTAGGTAAACATTTGGAAACAGATAAGGCTTAATCCTCACAATATCTAATAAGGGTTATTGTGTGCAAGTTATGTAACAAGTAATTTCATAAAAGTATGCTCGAAAAAAAAAATTGAGCATAATTTAAGCATTTTATGAAAAATAAGACAAGTATACATTTTAATTCCCATCCCCCTACTTGAATTATACAACGTCCTCGTTGTATAGATAAAACATTAAAGAAGGGAATTAAAAGAATTAGAATGAGAAACTCTCCTGATATTTTGCTCGACATATTTTTTAAGTTGAGTTTATGAGCAAGATTTGTGTTGAACAACCGTCTTGAAGTTTCAAGACTCCAACACTTCCAGATTTCCAGATTATAGATACTTTACCAACATTGTTGATTTCTTTTCAGCGAGGTCCTGTGCAAAATTTAGGAAAAGAATGCATTCCTATCTTGGTACCTACGGTTAATTTAAGCAAAACTAAACTGTATAGGAGATCAATACGCCGTATCTATAAACTAGAATATGCCATATAGAGACCTGTAAAAAGTATCTAAATACGGGTCCATCTGCCAATATACGCCGTATCATGTGCATGAATTATGCCGTATTGTCCAGATCTAACAATAAGTTTTAAAGGTGCATAAAAAAAAAGGACTAATAACCCCAGACATTCAATACGCCGTATGGTATGAAGCGGATACGCCGTATTGATGCCTGGAAAGACAGACTCGATAAAAATAAATAACAATTCGGGTTGTCTCCCGGGAAGCACTTTTGTTTACAGCAAAGTCTTTAAGTTAGACTTGTCTTCAGCTTCCTTTATTCGGTTCTTGTTACCATCCATCCTTCGTCCATCATGCGAAAGATTTCTTGGTATACTCGGCATGCATCTTCGCTTGTACTCATCAATCTTCTATTTAAGTTTCTTTTAATCAGCAACATACTCTTCGTCTGTCCGAATGCATATTAATCATTCTCGAATCTTCTATATTGCAAACCGTAACTTTATGAGGTTCGTCCCACCCAATCTGTCACACCCCCAAACGGGGCCTAGTAAAAAACACGTGTCCGGGGGCGTGACGTCATAATACACATCACACAAGATACAAAGAATGACCTATAGGGGTACATTTAAAAATCCAACATCGTTGCATTAATTAAAATAGTTAAAGTTTTACATAGGCCTAACGATAATATGCGGAAGCAAATAAAAGGTTTTAAAGTTTGACAGCGATGTTAACATAGATAATACTAATTCTTGAAAATCGGTCCAATGCAAGGCAACACCATAAAGCAAGCAAAGACATCCATAGCTAAGCACCTGAGAAAAACATGCTAAAACGTCAACATAAAGTTGGTGAATTCATAGGTTTAAATTTAATATTAAAGGTGGACCACAAATTCACAGTACGCATGTGACAGTTATAGGAGATACAACTTCACATAAAAAGAAATTTACGTTTGTGCTAAGCTCATGACACCGAAGCTCAATTTAAAAGGAAGCATTTTATATGCCAAATAGAATTACATGCCCTAAAGGTATCTGACCAAGATCACCTATTGACAATCCGACATAGTATATATCCGTTTGTTCGGGACCTCCGAATCTAGTAAGCGCTACTTACCCGGTTAGGGATAATTACTCTCAATAGATCTATTTACAACATTCGCGCTTACTTAACCAGTACGGTCAGTTAAGCAATTGACGGTTCATGATAATTCGGGCATTAGTGGTCTATTCGCTACTTAGGCAACACGTAATCAGGAAAAAGGAAACGTAAAGTAACTGTGTCCATAATTTAAAAACAAGCAATGTTTCTCACCCTAAAATAGTAAAGTGAAAGTAGTAAAACGTGGAGCTATAAACTCACCTTATCAAGATGAGCAAATGATAATCACGCAAGTAAAAGATGATATAGAAATCTAGCCGCGACCTAGAATAATAACACGTCTCAGAAACACGGAAAGCATGCCAAGAATTTCACAATATGTTCATCACCAAAAGACATCCATGTGTGTTTGCTTTAGTTTGATTATCAAATCATGGCGAAATAAAATCATATAGTTTTTAGTTAAGTTTCGACGTTTAACCAAAAATTACTATTTTTAGAAAGTTTCTATTTTAGGAAAGTTTTTAGTTTCAAGACGTTAATACCGTCCCCTATATTTATTAAGTTTTCATATTTTCAAAACGCACTAAATAACCTTAATCACTTAACTTTTAAGTTCGTTTCGCTAAATTTCACTAAACTTACTATTTTTAGCAACTTTATCGCTTTTCCCAAAATATGCTATCGACGTCTTTAAATGATACTAATAAATAGGTATGTGTTACTATATGTTTCGCTAGTGTTTAGAAAGTCTAAAAATGTCTGAAAGTGTCCGAAAACTCATTTTACTATTCATATCCGCACACTATTAATCCGGTTTTGTCGAAAAATATTTTAAATTTTATTTGGCTATAACTTGGTCGTTTTAAATCAAATTTTAATGTATGATATATGAAAAACAATCTATTCGAAACGAGCTCTCCAAAAACTACTTTTACGCCTAATGAATTTTTTTTTGGTCGACCAAAACCCCAAAACAAGTTCGGATCAGCAAACGCTTTTTGTCAAAAACGCAACCAAAATCCACCTAAACTTCACAATAGTGCCTAATCTAGCCTAATATCCATTCACAACTAATCCACAACAAAACCACACCTAAGACTAACCTAATCCCTTCATTTCTATTGTTGATCTCCCTATCATTCACTCTCATCTCACCAAGAACATAATATTTAACTAGTGAAAACAAGGTAACATCATTATTTATAAAATTTTGTTTTATAATCTTTCAAAAATTAAAACACAACATATGGATGTATGGATCTTGAACATATAAGAAGAACATAAGTAAACCACAAACAAAGATTCAAGACACTTACAAAAATAAAAAACAAGTAGAGAAATCACAAGATTTATACCCCAAAATAATAGATCTATAAAACCCAACAACAAATCTTGAAACCCTAACTTAGATCTTGAAGAAAAACCTTTAAACCAAAGAATCAATACTTCAAAACACATTAGATGTTCTTAGAAATGAACCTAGAATGCTTGGATTATGCAAGAATTCAAAGATATGAAAACCCTAAAAGGGGTGTATGCTTACCGTGAGTTAGGGAGCAAAAGGAAGGGAAAAGAGAAATTTTTGAAGACTATGTGAAAGAATAAAACCCTAAAGTTTGAAATGCTTAGTATTTATAAGACAAGAGGGGGTCTAGAGTTTCATGGTTTATTGCTACAAGTGACCAACACACACCAAAGGTGTGTGCACACCTTTGCTCGGCCGAAACCAAGCCACAAGGACCATGGGTTCAAATTTTTGGATCATGGTTCATTATTAAAGCATATAAGTTAGTCAATATTGGTCAAATGGTGTACATGTGATCAAACATCACATGTATAAGTCGAATGGTGATATTTGTGCATGAATGGGACATACTCATATGTCATTTTCACCTCTTACATGCACACATGCATGAGTTTTTCAAAATAAGATGACATTTATTTAATTTCAATACTCATGGTTTAATTGGTTTGGGGTTTAGGCGTCTAATATACAACAAGGGAAGAGGGTGAACGAAATTTTTGACTCAATAATACGAGATGGACGATAACTAAAGTTTATACGAAAAGATTTTGAGTTTCCGGGTTCCGTTAGGTCAAAAACGCGAAAAAGCAATTTAAACGTTAAAGCGTAAAAATAAATGCCGGGAGTGATCGTAAACTACGAAACACTTAGAAAAGATAAAATAACTCATATAATATCTAAACTAATCAAAATCCGAAGTCGGAACGCGTCCGATGACGTTTTTCAGATTTACGCGGGTTAACTTCCCGGTAAACTGCCGGATTCAAACGTAACGTATAAAAGTAAAAAATAATTTTTGGAAAAGTTTAAAATATTGACCTGAATTTTTTGGGGTGTGACATTCTTCCCCCGTTAAAAGAGCTTTGTCCTCAAAGCTTAAGACGTGGATGAAGGGCTAACAAAAAGATGATGACACTTTTTCTTCATTTGGTCCTCGCGCTCCCAAGTAAACTCGGGCCCTCGTCTCGAATTCCAACGGATCTTCACGACTGGAATGCAACTTTGATTTAGCCATTTGACTTCTCGATCCATAATTTCAACCGGCTCTTCAATGAAATTAAGCTTGTCATCAATTTGGATCTCATCCAACGGAATAGCTAAGGGTTCGTCTACGAAACACTTCTTCAAATTGGAAACATGAAAAGTACTATAAACCCGGCTTAATTGCTCTGGAAGTTCAAGTCGATAAGCAAGCGTTCCTACTTTAGCAAGAATCTTGAAAGGTCCAATATAGCGAGGGTTCAGCTTCCCCCGTTTGCCGAAACGTATCACCCCTTTCCATGGTGACACTTTTAGCACGACCTTATCTCCAACCTCAAATTCCAATGGCTTACGTTTCTGTCTATCTCGTGCAGCTTGAATACGCTTCTTGATCTGAATGATCTTCTCAGTTGTTTCATGAACAATTTCCAAGCCAGTGAGCTGAGCATCTCCAACCTCAGCCCAACACATAGGCGATCTACATTTCTGGCCATAGAGAGCTTCAAACGGTGCAGCTTTGATACTAGTGTGATAAATGTTATTATAAGAAAACTCCACCAAAGGTAGGTATCTATCCCAACCTTTCCCAAAATCAATCACACAAACATGTAGCATGTCCTTCAAGGTTTGGATGGTTCTCTCACTCTGACCATCAGTCTGGATGGTAAGCTGTACTCATATCCAATTGAGTACCTAGGGCTTCGTTCAGTGATTTCAAAAAATGAGATGTAAACTTACGGTCTCAATAAAAAATAATCGAAACCGACACACCATGTCTCGAGACTACTTCCTTCAAGTATTGTCTCATCAACTTGTCCATTGAGTCAGTTTCCTTTATTGGTAAGAAATGAGCAGACTTTATGAGTCAGTCTACAATTACCCAAATTGTATCTTGACCAGACATCATCTTTGGTAACTTAGTAACGAAATCCATAGTAATGTTCTCCCACTTCCATACTGGGATCACAGGTTGAACCAACAAACCGGATGGTTTTTGGGATTCGGCCTTGACTTTGGCACATGTCAAACATTTACAGACATATGTGGCAATCTCTGCTTTCATATTCGGCCACCAATACAGTTTCTTTAAATCCTGATACATCTTGTCCGATCCAGGATGAATTGAATATTTTGACTTATGCGATTCATTCATAATCAACTCTCTTAAGTCACCTCGATAAGGTATCCAACTTCTCCCATTCAAACATAACGTTCCATCAGCACGTGGCTCTAGCTTCTTAATCATACCACCAAAATTTTCGGTTCCAATATTCTCTTCCTTTCTCGCCTCAACCTGAGGGTTTAAAATTTGCACGGGAAGGTTCAGACCAATTGTCAAAACCAAAGCTCGAACTCGTAGTGGCTTAATCCGTTCCTTTCGGCTCAAGGCATCTGCCACCACGTTCGCCTTTCCCGGATGATAACGAATCTCGCAGTCGTAGTCGCTCAACACCTCTAACCATCTACGTTGTCTCATGTTCAACTCTTTCTGATCTAGAATATGTTGCAAACTCTTATGATCAGTGAACCTAACGCATTTCGTGCCGTACAAATAATGTCTCCACATTTTGAGAGCAAACACTACAGCTCCAAGCTCTAAGTCATGTGTAGCGTAATTATTCTCATGAACCTTAAGTTGGCGTAACGCGTAAGCTATGACCTTCTCCCGTTGCATCAAAACTGCGCCCAATCCTTTACAAGAAGCATCACAGTAAACCACGAAGTTTTCACTTCCTTCGGGTAAAGCCAAAATTGGTGCACTACACAATTTCTGCTTCAATAGTCCTCTTATGTGAGTTCCACCAAGTTAGTTCACTGTTTAACAATGTGCAAGTAGCATACTTGACTTGGTATTAGGGGTGAGCAGAAACCGCACCGCAAACCGCAAAACCGCAAAATCCGCAAAAACCCGCACCACAAAAAACCGCGACCAACACGGCAAAAAAACGGTTGATCGGTTTTAGGAAAAAATAAACCGCAAAATGCGGTGCGGTTGGCGGTATTTATAAATTATCCGTAAAACCGAACCGCAAAATCCCTCACCGCTGCACCGCACAATAATTTTATAAAACGAAAAGCCGGCACATTGATTATTTAATGTGTGTTATAAGGCTTCAGTGCATATTATCATTAATAATTCTAGGTAATGTGGTGTGTTGAACCTTAAATATAAGCATTGTTATAACGAAAAAACCAACATGTAAACAAAAAAACCGAAAAAAAACCCCACATTAAATTATATAAATTATTAGTTAAGGTGCGATTACGGTCTTTTAATACCCGCACAACCTCGCAAAACCGCAATAAAACCCAGCAAAACCAAAATAGCCGAAGGCAAAAAAACCACGCGATTGCGGATTCACACTTTTAAAGAAACCGCAATTGCGGATGCCGGTGGGTTTTCTGCCAAAAACCGCACCCGATTCCGCACAAGTTGCTTCACCCCTACTTGGTCATTTCTCTAGACAATTGCTGATATGAAACACTTTTACCACTTCACAAACCACCTTATCAATCCTACAACGGTCCTTTTTTTTTTTTCCCTGAAGTTGAAGTGGTTGACACTTATCATGAAGTCCCTTGGTATGTGCATTCTTTAGCAACAGTCGATCACCTCTATACCATTCTCTCATTTGGATTTCCATTTCCACCATTTCTATTTTCACCATTTCTATTTCTACCATTTCCATTATCGTCGTCACTGCCATTTTGACTTTGATTTTCAGCCTCGAGAGCGTTAGCAGCAAGGGCTTCCTCATAAGCAACCAATGCCTTCTATCTTCCCACATCGTCGTTAACGAGTTCTTCGATCGCCTCCGGGGTCATACCAGAACGAGTGATAGTCATGTTCTACAGCACAAGACATAGCACAACAATAGAGATGCGGCACGGTGGACATGCATACAGTAATAGGTAGTGACAGTAAGATAGTAGCGTATAAATGGGGGTTTGGGGGGGGGGGTGGGTAAATAAGTTTTATTAATATGGGAAAAAATACAATAGAACATGTTTTGCCAGAACAAGTAAATAACAATAAAATAAATACGCGAGAGAATCAAAACAAGCTTTTCATATCATATACAAAAGCATTAGTAGGTTACATTCGACCCATAATGGGGAACTTGATTTACGCTAAAACTACTAACAACTGGTTCTACTATTAGACTACAGTCTATACACAACATCATGGACGAAAACCTAAATGCCTCACAGCGAATGTCTCCAATCTCCTAAATCGCATCCTGTCATAGTAGCGGAACCTACGAATCTGCCTAAGCTCACTCTCCATAGGTCTAACGCGTCGCCAAAATCTATTAGCTCTCGCTCCCTCCATCATCATGGTGCCTCGAAGACTCACGTTGATCCTCTCTAAGGACGCAACCTGCTACAGTAAACTAGCTCTCTCTCCACCAGCAATCAAACTCCTCGACTCCAACTCTCTCTGTCCCATCTCAATGTCCTCTATCCTCTGAAGTGGTATCTCTATAACATGATCATAAATATCCTGCAAACCCTCCTCAACCTGCTCTAAACACTCTACAACATCGGGCATAAGCATAACATCAGGGATATCAATCCCAGAAGCTAGATCCACTCCAACCTCCATATTACCTCTATCACTGGACTCAACCTTGTCCTCTACATCATCCCCAACATCGACCTCCATATCAATACCTGCATCAACCCTAGCCTCAACATCCCTATCTACTGCAACCTTAACAGCCGTAACATCAGCCTCAATGTCCTCTAACACATCCGTATCAATGTCCTCCTCAACACTATCCTCTGGTGAAATAGAATCCCTAAACCTCTTGCGAGGTGGAAGAAGATCGGAACGAGAAGGAACTAAAGCTCTCATAGCATGGGTAGATGAAGTCATGATAGCAGCAGGGGACCTGCATCTCTTGCGAGATGGTCCAGCAGATGACTCAGAAGAAGAATCCACAGATGATGACTCAGATGTCGTTGGTGGATACATAGTAGATAATGCGGGCAGACCTCCAACGGAGACAGGCCTCGCTACACCGTGGAGTCCTAGCAAGTGATCGATGAACAAATCTCTATGGTGTAGATGAATCAACATCGGTGGTGTCTGGTGGTGTATGTCCGGATAAGGAATGATCTGAAATGAATAACTCGATGATGGTTCGGAAGTAAAATGATCCAAGTGATGTGATGTGTACCTCAATGCTAAACGATGAGAAGATAAAGGTCTAACCGAATTTCTCGCAGTCAATGCCTTTCATGGCCCGCCATGATGAGTATGGTAAAGTTGACCAATAAGAATGTCCTCACCGGGTCGGATAAGAATAGCTCGTCGCCGATGAATCCCGGGTGGGGCAACAACAGGTGCAAGTGGATACTCAGATGATGGTGCAACAACAACATATGGTGCTGGTAAAATGGGAGCAGTAGGGATCTCTGGAATAGAAGTAGTAGGTGATACATGTCTCTCGGGTATCTCAGTATCTGACTCTGAATCGTCTGAACACAGAAAAGGTAAAACCAATGGCAAATCTGGTATGGGAGGTAAAGAATCTTTCGATGGATCGGAATCAGAAGAATGTGAACAATCTACTAAATCAAGTACCCCGGTAGGTAAGACGACTGAAACTATCCCCACCTCCGGTGCAACTATAGGGTTAGCTGGAACAATAGGAACCTTAGGGATAACAGGGATAATAGCAGGAATAACACCAAAGAGAATCACTCGTGGGGCATGAGAGCCCACACTCTCCTCAGACGGATCAAACAAAATAGAAATAATAGGAGCAACCATGACCTGCACAAGCACAAGTTTATATAAATCTCTTTATATGAAACCATGCAATGTGCAAGCAAAGTCAAGAAGATAAGCACGATGCAAAAATATGATAGGAGCAAAATGTGAAAAAAGTAATTATGGCAATATGATAATATCTATAATCAGTATCCTTATACACACACACACACACCAACACACACAACACACACATATAAATATATATATTGTGTGTGTGTGTGTGTTGTTGTGTGTGTGTGTGTGTATAAGTACTGACTAATATATATTCATATTGCCATAATTACCTTTAATCACCATTTTGGCCATATCATTTTTTTGCATCGTGCTTATCTTCATGACTTAGCTTCACATAGCATGTTTCATATAAAGATATTTATATAAACATTGGCTTGTGCGGTCATGGTGCTCTTTATATCAAGTTTTGAGTTGAACCGTTCGTTTGATAAAAACGCAAATGTTCGAGTCAGAGTTGTATTTTTACGGACAAGCTTACCCGAGACACCAATGACTACCAAATAAATAATAAACATTTTAAATAAATTTTTTTAACGTTAATGAAAACTAGTCATGTACATACTCATTTTTGTGGGAAAAATCATTTGGAACGCAACGGTGTAATTTTCGTGTTTTGAATCGTCCGTTAACAAGCCCAAACAAGTTCCGAACCAATATTTTACAAAAGATTACACATTTGGTCCTTCTAGTAAGAATTTATAACTTTTACCCTAAACTATCTTACACTTGTCTCTTTTTTTAAAAGTTTCCAATATAAATATGTAAACATTAGGGTTAGTTCATTTTAATAACAAAAACCCTAGCCTCCGTCTCTCTCTTTTCTAGTCGTCGGCACCGCCCCGGCCACATTCCGGCCACCCTCCGGCCGCCACCATGCCGCACACCATCACCACCTTCATCATCACGCCATCATCAACATCATCACCACCTCGTTACCTCCACCATCTAAACCACACGGCAACCACCCTACCGCCGCCCGCACCTCTCCATTGCAACACTTAAGCAGACTGACCCACCATCTCTCATTCACTAACCACCACCTTGCACCTCGTCACCCCACCTTCCTCACCGTCGCATCATTATCATCTCCGAACCACCACCACCTCCGCCACATCCACCACACCACCGCCACAGCAACCACAAGGGTGCGTTTGGCTTAACAGAAAAGGTTTAGGGTGCGTTTGGTTTTGCTCATCTTGGTAATTTTCAGCTAATAAATAAAATGCAAGCTTTCGTAAATTAAAATCGGACCTAATGGTGATATTGGTTAAATAAAAGTGTCTTTCATTTATTTTTCGGTATTGTGTTTTATAAACTGTTAGGGTGCGTTTGGATCTGTGATTTACAAGCAGTAGGGGTGTTTGGATATGCATATAACAGCCCAAGGAGGGTGTTTGGTTCGCTGTCCAGCGGCCATTAAGGGTGCGTTTGGGACAGCAACCCGTTAAGGGTGCGTTTGGTATAGCAGCCCCTAATAAGGGTGTGTTTAGTTTACTTATATTTTGTTTTTGTTTCCATATACGCTCTCCTTTTATATACTTATATATATATTCTATAGTATTATACTATTATATATATATATATATATATATATATATACTATTTATATTTATTCTATATATACTTATATATAACACGCGGGTGTTTGCAATATGATTGATTTATTAAGAGGAAAAACTTTGAATTTTTTAAATATGGGAGAAACGTTTTATAAACGAATAGGTCATGCCGAAAAATCTATAAACTTATACTTAATAAATTTCATTATAATTTCTATTATTTTAGGAAAAACCTATAAAAGACAAAGTTGTATAGTCTTAAGATTGTTAATTTGTAATTATACAATAACCAGATAAACAGACGAGAACTATACTTTTACAAATGGGACAACTATTTTAGCTACAACCCGTCAAGAAAATGAAATGCTAAATTATTAAATATTATTTTATAATTTCCGACTAGAAGATAAAGTCATAACTTTTGTAAAAGCTTTGAAAACATCTTTTACATAATTCTCAACTATAAAGTGTGCGCTACTTTTATAATGAGGACTCTTTATTAACTTATAAGGTGATTTCCGAACACGTGTTGAATTATGTTGTTTAAATTATTTTTCTCACGTTTCTTATATAATACTTGCAAGGTATTATATACTTGTATTTTATTTTCATATATAATACATGTCGCGTATTATATAGACTTCATATTACTCTTTTGGTTGTTTGTCTTTGTTATATAATTCCCGATACGAATTATATACTTGTTCATTCTTTCATATGTAATATATACGGAATATATTACATACTTTGCGTTTACTTTTCGATTTATTTTATTTAACCAACCACCAAACTATTACAACTTGAAATCTAAGTCTTTTATCAACGTGTCGCGTTGATGTAATCATCCGTCAAAAAACCCTAAATACACTATTTTAAGCTAGTGGGTTATAGCCGTTAAGATAAGCCGCAACTTCTTGGTCGAGCCGTTCTGGTTTCCGTTTGTGTTGTGCTTAATATGTGCATTTCTGCTGATTGTTTTGTAACTTCGAAGTGAGTTTATAGAACCATGTTTTACTTGTTTTACATATATTTTTGGGATGAGAACATGCTTGTCTGCAAATGCATTTACATGGTTGATTACAAATTGGTTTATATACTTATTTACATATCTCGCTATGGGATACATTACTTGACTTCATTTTTGGTCACAAATACATACTTTACTTTTGAAATGATTACGGATTAGCTTAAGCGGATTGAACTTATAACTACAAGTAAATGCCTGGGTGTTCTTGGAGGGGACACCTGCGAGGGGTACATATTCATTACTGCCCGGGTGTTCTTGGAGGGGACACCTGCAAGGGGTACATATTCATTACTGCCCAGGTGTTCTTGAAGGGGACACCTGCGATGGGTACATATGGTTTTCATTATTGCCCGGGTGTTCTTGGAGGGGACACCTACGATGGGTACATAGGCCATCGGTTTCATGAACTTAGAGTAATCGTAATCACTCATTGGGCAATACATACTTGAAACATTTCGTGATGGTTTTAATTATCATGCATACTTTGAACAATTGCGGTCCAACTTTCATACGTATAATTTTGTGACTATTATAAAGGTTGAAAATGGTCATAAACACTTTGCCAAATCTTTGGTGCACATTTATACTTAAGCAAACCTATGAAATCACAACTTTATGTTGATCTTTTAGCATGTTTTTTCTCCGGTGAATTAGATCGCTTGTTTACCTTGATGTGCATTTGGAGTTAAATTTGACAAGTTTTCATTCATAGAGTTCTAACTTACATTCAAAGATCAACTCTTATTGTATTGCTTTCAAGCTTTTCATTGTGATGCAATTATGGGACAAATGTTATATCAATTTCAAGAAAATCAACGAGATTACTTTTCAAACGACACATTTAGAGGTCGTTCTCTTGTATCTTGTGTTGTTGTATTATGAAGTAACACTCCCGGACATATTTCCACTGCGACACATTTTTGGGGGTGTTACTTGTCAAATTATGCTAGCTATGTCACACAATGTGAATAACAAGATATATATAAGAAGTCCTACGCATTATCCTTGTGATTTTGCCAGAACATCCGAGTGATATTTAAATATTTACAATGAAGATGGAAATCCTGCTTGAGCTAACATCAAACAAGCTCATGGTAGGTGACTTGTGCGATTCTATATGAGTCAAACTTGTGACAACTAGAAAGAAACGATGGTGCAATTCTATAAGAATCAAACTTGTTCCAGGTTATGAATTGGCGATTGATGATGAATTTTTTTAAAATGATTAACACTCTCGATGTGTCACAAAACCACTTTAGCAAGTGACACATCGATTGATTTTCAAATCAATTTTTCTTTTCAATCGGTGAGACTTCGTCTTCTGGTTCACTCATACCGTGTTGTCTGCTTTGAGACGCTCTGGTAATGAGAACGGCTAGTGCAGCTGCGAAACCCTGAAGGAGATTCCTTAGAATTCTACCTGATCACAGGCCGTATTTATACTGATCAACGGGGAACCATGGTTATTACAACTGTATTTGACAAAGTGACAAAGACACTCTCGTCCATAACTATTGATTATCACTAACCTAAACCTGCAGGTACTCCTGACGATTAGTGTAGTTGATTCCCGACGAGTCATGATTCATAGCCACATGCTCATACCCGACCGATAAATATAAAGACATCATGAAAGCTCAAGTACATGTTTCAAGACTTCCGCTACTCTGATACCTGACGAAGTGTTAAAGTTAAAGAACCTCAAGAAAGATGCACTATTAAAGCTTTTCAAGTTTACATATCAAGAAAGGTATGAGCATGTCGGTCCAGAAGTCACAAGTTTACAAGATGGCGAAATGAGATTATGCTTGATTGATGATCTCAAGGTGTTCAAGATTACATTTTCACATTCAAGTCAAGATAAAGAAACAAGCTCAAACCTAAAGTCAATGATCACTACATCAAATCATAAGTTAAATATTGAAGTTAAACGAGCTCAAGACTAAAGATAAAGCATAGTATGCTAGGTTTAAGTTTTTGTAAAATGAAGTGACCTCCCTTAGGGGGAGATTGTTAGGAATATGAAAATACTAGGAAAGTATCGGTTACTCCATATATAACTGTCGTTAGCTCGTTTAGTTAATTTTGGAACCTTAATAGGCTAAGATAGGAAAAGCCCATGGAAAGCCCATGTAAGCCTATCCATGGCCGGCCTTATTAAGGTATTTATACACCTCTCCATGCCTTGGAGAGGTGGTTGGTTGAATGCATTTTCTTATAATCTTGTGTGTGTTTTTGAGTGTGTTCTCCCATCCACTCTCTCTAGCTTTCTCTCTCTAAGTTTATAAGTGTGTGTGAAATTAATATATCCTTCAATGCTGACTTCATCCCTTCCTTGTCCATTAATTTAATTACTAAAAGATTTTATTATTTTATAATCAAGGACAAGGACAGTCACGAAGGGAAGAGTCCAGCCGAAACTCTAATAGATATACCCGTTTTCATTGGAATTTTTTTGATTCTTGCAGGTTTTATCATCATTGAAAATGAAGATGTAACAAGAGATGTTGCACTCGGCATGCCATTCTTCATGAAATACGTGTCATGCCAAATGGTTATAAAGAAATTCGCTCACGAGGATAAGTGCGTGCGAATGATGGAAGAATGAGTGATGACAAAGGAAAATTTTGAACTTAACGACTAGCTAAAACAAAAGTGCTTCCCGAGAGACAACCCGATCGTTTTAAATTGTTTGAATTGTTTTTAAATTGTTTGCACGAGTCTGTCTTCCCAGACACTCCATACGGCGTATCGAACCCTTCTGGATACGGCGTATGGATGTGTCTGGACGTTATCAGTCTGTAATTTAATTTCTAGTACTTTAAATTTTTTAATTATTTTTACAGGAACCATACGGCGTATCCTAGGGTTTGGGATATGGCGTATTGATCCCTGTACAGTTGTGTGTTTAATTGTTTTCCTGCATTGTAACCATTGTATAACCGAGATAGGAATTGCACTTTTGTCTTCTAATCTTTTATGCATGACCTTGCTATAAGAAAATCGACGATATGGTATACTCTGAAACAGACGTGTGTTGAACTCGTACGAGCATTCTGAAGCCTCGTCAACATACTTTTTGCTCAAGTACTCAAAATGGAGAATCATCCCGAGCAACATATCAGGGGAGTTCCTCGTTCTAATTCTATTTCCCATATTCTTTATTTGTTTTATCTATACAACAAGGACGTTGTATAATCTAAGTAGGGGGATGGAGAATTAGAACGCCTACTTGTCCTTTCTTTTACAAAATTGTATGTTATATGCTTAAATTATGCATACATTAAGAAGAGATAGTGACACATTTATTTTATCCTCACTACAAGCCAAGTCTTTCTTACACTTCACATGTTAAACTTGGACCACTAGAGAACTATTGAATTTGAATCAAACTTGGAGCCAAAGTCATGAGCCATGGCTAGTTGATTGGCTTGGTCTCCCCCTCCTTTTTGACCCTTGCTCGGCCGAACACACACACACACATACTTTTGGTGTGGTTGAGTCCTATGTGGGCACATTAAACCTTAAACCTAAAGTGCTTGGCCTATAAATACTACACCTTATTCATTTATAGGGTTTCATAAGCATTTCATCACAAGAAAAATTCACCAACACCCCTCTCTTTCTCTCTTGAGCCGCGACACACACACAACCACACACACACTTCTTACTTTTGATTTCTACTAATATTCACACATCCTAAACTTCATTTTATCAAGATCCAAGGTTATTCCAAGAAGGTTTTCATTTGATTTCAAGGGTTTTCTTCAAGATCTACAAATTAGGGTTTGGTTATTATTTGGGGTTTTTCAAGATCTAGTGATTTTGGGTATAGATCTTGTGTTATTGCTTCTTGTTCTTCATTCTTGTAAGTACCTTGAATCTTTTCTTGAGATCTACTTATGTTCTTTCTTACATGTTCAAGATCCATACATCCTCATGTTGTGTTTTAATTTTTGAAAGATTATAAAACAAGATTTCATAAATAATGATGCTACTTTATTTCACTAGTTAAATATTATGTTCTTGGTGAGATGAGAGTTGAATGAGAGTTGCAACAATAGAAATGAAGGGATTAGGTTAGATTTAGGTGTTGTTTTGTTGTGGATTAGTTGTGAATGAAGATTAGGCTAGATTAGGCACTATTATGAAGTTTGGGTGGATTTTGGTTGTGTTTTTGGCCAAAAGTGCTTGATGATCCAAATTTATTTTGGGGTTTTGGTCGACCTAAAGATGTTTTCATTAGGCGTAAAAGTAGTTTTTGGAGAGCTCGTTTCAAATAGATAGTTTTTCATATATCACACATTAAAATCGGACTTAAAACGGCAAAGTTATGGCCAAATGAAACTTGAAATATTTTTTGACAAAACCTAATGAATAGTGTGCTGATGTGAATAGTAAAATAAGTTTTCGGACATTTTTGGACTTTCTAAACACTAGCGAAACATATAGTAACATATATATATTGATTAGTATCGTTTAAAGACGTCGTTAAGATATTTTAGGAAAAGCGATAAAGTTGCTAAAAATAGTAAGTTTAGTGAAATTTAGCGAAACGGACTTAAAAGTTAAGTTATTAAGGTTATTTAGTGCGTTTTGAAAATATGAAAACTTAATAAATATAGGGGACGGTATTAACGTCTTGACTGAAAACTTCCTGAAAATGAGAAATTCTAAAAAAAGATAATTTATTGTAAACGACGAAACGTAACTAAAAAATATATGAAATTTTCCTTCGCCATGATTTATAATCAAAAGACTAAACAAACACACATAGTGATGTCTTTATGGTGAATAACATATTGTGAAATCTTCTTGGCATGCTTTCCCGAGTTCTGAGACGTGTTATTATTCTAGGTCGCGGCTAGATTTCTATATCATCTTTTACTTGTGTGATTATCATTTGCTCATCTTGATAAGGTGAGTTTATAGCTCCACGTTTTACTACTTTCACTTTACTATTTTAGGGTGAGAAACATTGCTTGTTTTTAAATTATGGACACAGTTACTTTACGTTTCCTTTTTCCTGCTACGTGTTGCCTAAGTACGAATATAGACAACTAATGCTCGAATTATCAAGAAGCGACAATTGCTTAACTGACCGAATAACAGTGATAATTTAAGCGAGCGAATGTAGTTAAATAAACTCTAGTTAGAGTACATATAATCCTAAACCGGGTAAGTAGCGCTTACTAGATTTGTAGGCCGAACAAACTTATATATACTATGACGCATTGTCAATAGGTGATCTTGGTACAGATTACCTTTAGGGGCAATGTAATATCTAACTGGCGATATAAAATGCTTCCTTTTAAACTTGACTTCGGTGTCATGAGCTTAGCACAAACGTAAATTTCTTTTTATGTGATGTTTGCTTATCACCTATAACTGTGCACATGGCAACTGGAAATTTGGGTCCACCTTAAATATTAAATTTAACCTAAATGAAATTCACCAACTTTATGTTTGACGTTTTAGCATGTTTTTCTCAGGTGCTTAGCTATGTATTTCATTGCCTTGCTTAAGTGAGTGTTGACTGCCATTGACATTGGACCGCATTATCACAAGCGAATATAGAATCATCTAAGATAACATCGCTGTCAAACTTTAACCTATTACAACTTGCTTCCGCCATTATTAACGTTACAGGCATTGGTAACACTTTAACAACAATATTTAATTAATTGCAACATATATGGATTTTAAATGTATAACCCTATAGGACATGACTTGTGCGTATCGAAGCTAGGAATGATGTATTATGTACGCACCCCCCGGACACGTTTTTTTATTACTAGGCCAGCCGTTTGCGGGGGTGGTGACACAACACAAAATTTAAACATCTTCTAGAACAAAACTTTCCTAAGACATTAATTATCTGAGGCGTTTAAGAGAGTTATTATTAACTAGGAGGGTTTAACGTGCAAGAATGTAAAACTCGTTTTCGAAGGTAACCTACAATTTTCAGACAAAAAAAACCGCTAAATTGAGGTAAGGTCATAGCTTTAAAATCAACCTTCTTAATACATCAAATCCTAATGGTGCCCTGCGATCTATGCATGACAACTGAATAAATAAGTGTAATCTGCACGTTTGTTCTTAAGACATTACACAAAAAAATGAATGAGTTTGATGATAGTGAAATGAGCTCGGATCAACCCGAACACTAAAAACCTTGGATGCACACTACCAAAACCCTTGATATCCTTAACAACCCTTGAAAGCTTTTGTTTCCCTTGTGCGTTCACGCCAATAATAGATGATAACAGAAGAATGTGATATGATAAATAAATGGAAGGATAGTTGGTGCTTATTTTATAGGAAAAGCGGGGATAATAGATAGTTACTGTGCATTAACCAATATGTAATTGAGAGTTCGAATGAATTAAGAAGCATCCAAGTGAGAGAAAAAACCCATGGAACAAACAAACTGTAATCTCTAAGAGCCGGTGCGGGGTTTTAGTGTGTTTTTAATGGTTGTTTGAACTATCTTGAATGTATGAGTAGTTCAAGGGTGTTACCCATAGTGGTTACATAGCAGGTCTGGAGAGTAGACTATGAAATTGAGATAGGACGTTATGTTGGAAGCACAATTGAGAGGGGTAGCGGTGGAGGTATGTTAAGAAAACACAAAAACAGGAAGATCACAAGTTTAATAAAAACATGTGTTATAAAATATCAAAGTACTGTGAGATGTAAGGTTATGTATTCTATGTTGGGAGTATAAATGCGTGCAGAGCAATGCATAAGAAAATGTTTAGGAATGTAAAATCAATGCATAGGACACTGAGATCGAATGCATCTTGAATACTACTAAATCAAGCTCATGAAACATGTAATGTGTGTGCCTTAGTCGATAGACTAAACTTATTCTATATATGTGAGTGAATTCACGACGTAATAACTCTACAGATGGTTTCGATTATGCGCGAAATAAACCATTAACCGGTATATGAGATACAGTCTAATTATTTACTTGTTTAGAATAAGCGTTCCTATATAATGAATAAACATGAAACATGAGTTATGTCGTTTCACACAACTGAGTAACCTATACTAAATGGGACCGGCAATTAAGCTGAAATCGTTAGCTAACGCGAGTTCATGTGATTAATGACACGATTGACCCGAATACAAAAAAAATAGTATAATTTTGAGTAAAATACACAGCTCGTTCATATAGTTGTATTCAAAATACTAGTTTAGTCTTCTTTTTCAAAAAAAGATTGTGTGACGTCCTGACTTCCTTTGTTTTTCATCTTATTTAGTCCTTTGGCCTAAAGATTCAACTATTTAACAATTTTAATCTTTAACAATGTTTTATCTTTCATCTCATAGCTTGATTTCTTAGGGTGTATTTTGCAGTTTTTACTTTATAATTTTTATTAAATATCTACAAATCTATTAAAATATATTAGCCTGTATACTCATATTCAGGGTGATCGAACCTGATTTGACCCAAAACCGACATGAATTCAAATATCTATTTATGTTAGGATATCATTTCATCACCAAACACAAAAAATAAGAAAAATGATTTTAAAGAGAGAAAGTAAAAAAGAAAAAAATGGTTACTTGATCATGAAAAGAAAAATGAGAAGCAACACCCTCTCCACACTTGGAGAGGGCATTATATAGTTACAAGAGTGGACTATTCTTGTGGGCTTTGTGTTGGGCCGGACTTAATACAAATGGGCTTGAGCCCGACAACTAGGCCCAACTAGCTTAAATAAAATTCCCGTAAACTACGTTTTATACTATACAAGGCTCGGAATATTTAATGACCATAACTTTAATAAATACACGGCTACAATCTCACCCCAAGGGTGGTCATTCAATTGTGATCCTCTTATTGTACGTCTTGAGTCTAGAGTCCTTGTAAATCTTGGGATACCTTTGAAGTTCCATTTTGCATGCTTGTGATCTTGGATCTTGATCTTTAACTTGATATTCTTTGACAAAATACTGTAAACGCGTGGTCTTTGGCCTTGATTTTTCTTGACTACTGAGATCTCTAAATCTTTATCCTTGAATCTTTATGCCGCCTTACGATCTTGTGTCTCCACCCTCATGCTCAAGATCTTGAAAGCTTGCTAACAATCTCCCTCAACATTTTCTTTTAACATAATTACTTGTACCACCAGAAATTGTCTTATGAGGAAGTGCTTTGTTCATTCAGAGATTGCAGAAGACTTTGAGTAGATTAAGCATTCATCATGTATTAATCTTTTGGATTGAGCATGAGGTCATGAGTCTTGACTCGTCCATGGACTAGAATCTGCTACCAGACAGGAAACCCTGCAAGTATAGGTAGAAGATAAACAAATATGGACGAAAAGTGTCTTGTCACTTCGCGAATACGGTTGCAATAACCACGGTTACACGTAATCATTATAAATACTTCCTGTGATACAAGGTAGAATTCAAAAGAATCTCCTTGTCATGGTTTTACAGCTCACTAGCCGTTTCTCGTACCAGAGCGTCTCAAAGCAGATAAAACGGTAAGAGTGAATCAATAGTTTACTATCTTTCTTTATGATCGTCAATTTCATTTTACTGGAACAAGTTTGATTCATATAGAAACGCCACCATTGTTTTCTTCAGTTGACACAAGTTTGATTCATAAGAATCTCACAAAGTCCACCTACCAAGACCTGTTTGATGTTGGCTCAAGAAGGATTTCCATCTTCACTTGAATACTAAATAGTATCAATTCTAATGTTCTGGCAATTATTCACAAGGGATATAAAGCTGTAGGACCATACTTGATAACCAAATGTTGTATAATGATGTACAAACATTTAGTCTATTAGGAAATTTGTGACTAGTGAGAGTTTGATGAATCCTTGGCTCTAGACTCTATAAGTTGCACATTTGTATTTGGTAATCGGAAGCGGAACGGACGTCCACCTTTTTCAATATCAACGAGCTTGGAAATAAGGAAAGCCGATAGAAATGGTTGTACACCTGAGAAAGTTAAACAAAATCTTTTGAGAGATTCTGAGTGGCAAAGGAGGGTTGTGCATTGCATCACTGAGTCCATGATGACATGTCTCTTACAATAACATAATGCCATCTTCTTGTGATTACCGATAGATATGCATTGACCCATTTTTTTGCCTAAGGTGTATGGAGGAGGCTTTTTTTCTTTTCACCCTTTATCCTTATAATTCTTTTTCATTCTTCAACCCCTTTAGTGCTTACCGAGACTTCATGACTATACCTTGTGGGTGTTTATCAGCACAAGCTCCATCTCATGTCCGGCACTATTCCTTATACTCACTTTACACTTTTTTTAATCATACCTAGGACTTCTAATCTAAACTAATGGAGTTGTTCTGGGTAGATCCCTCCGTTTTTCTGGCTGGATCATGGAACAAATATACTAACTAACCGCCTTATAACTCCCTGAGAAATAACAGTTGGTCGGTCTTTGGGGTATTGCCATGAAGATCCATAAAACCATTTGATAAAAAATCAATCAACATGTCTGAGAAATCATTTGAGACACATTGAGTGTTTCCAGAGTTACCAAAAAGCTCCCCCTACACATATGCACCATATTATGAAAGAGTTTTGCACATGCGAGGTTTAGGAACGCACTTAAAAGAATGAAGAACGAAACCATATATTAAATCCGTATAGATCACAATAAAATCACTATACTCCCCCACAAAAATTGCAAAAGGTGTTTACAATTTTTTGACAAATAATGAATTAAAAACAAGTTAATGTCCGGAATTCACATGAGCCTAACAAAGTCTGGGGAGAAAAGGAGTGCATGCAGAATGAATCATATTATTATACTCCCCCTCAATTATAGAATAGATTGAAAACATGGAGTGGGAGTTTGTTGAGCACACAATGTTGAAAGAATTTGAAATTTTCTTTTTGAGGATATCGTGAAAAATTGTGCTCAACAGGAAAATATGTGAGATAATAACATATGTAACCATCATTTCCATAGTAACTTCTCTGAGCATTCAAATTTTGAAAGTTTATATGACTATTTCTCAGACCGAGAAGATAATGAGCTTCCCGTGTTTAGGAATAATAATGACATAAATGAACATTCCTTCATTTGGCGACCGAGACGCTAAGCTTACATAAACTTAGAAGTCGTAGAGAAAAAATGAAAGACATTTTTGAAACATATGAAACTCTCGGCTCGAACATCATTAATTCAAAAAAACCTTTTGTTCGTTTAATATTAATCAACCATTAACTTGAGCTAACAAACATTGAATGTTTCGAAAGTAGCTCAAGACCGAAAAGATTTCTCTTTTCGTTGTTAAGGATAAATGCACTGAAGCGTACATTTTCCTTTTCTTTGAAGAACGGGTTAATATCTGACATTTAATAATAAAGCATTGACTTGAAAATTAGAGAACAACAATCGGATAGATCGAAGTATGCTGTTTCCTTAGTCTTGATAACCTGCCATAAGAGAAAAGTGAATTCGAAAACCCTTTGCTTGAAGGTTTCGAGGGATTAGAAGTACTTGCATGTCACCCAACAGATTTATCATATTTTATTCTCGTGATACTGGATTCAAGTTAAATATCCACACATGGCAAAAATTCTTCCAGTTGGAACCCACCTAAGACAATTTCTAGGATTGCTATGCCTAGATGAAGCAAGACTTCCTTGGGACCCTAACTCCTTTGATTTCCTGACATTTGCCTTATGTTTCTTTTGATTTTCAAGTTTTGAGACATTGGCACTTTGGTTAGATCAGCTACGGGTAATACATGTCCATTCACGTAATATACGCATACAGACATCATGAAATGCCATAACAAACACATTGCTTACACATAGCACAAACAACTTCTGATTTAGCATTTCTAACGGCAAGCTTAATGTTATTACATTCAGATGACTTATGCTTCTGAGTCTTGGGAATTAGAGAATTCCTATGGTTTTCTTCTAATTTCTTGAAGTTATTCGAGAGGCAACTACTTTTAGACTTGGAGTGAACCCTAGCAGGCTGTGGACTTAAAGTCTTAGCAGTGTTGTTTACTCTTGTAGGAGAAAAAACACTTGAGTTAGAGTTAGCTTGTTTGGCCAATGGATACATTTGGTTGCTATTGCAGTGATTGATTTTTGCCCTAACTCTTGATTAAACAGGTTTGTGAGGGACCAACACATTATCTACCCTAGAGGTCTTAGAATGATTATCCTAAAGATTCTAGAGGCAATCACCTTAACAGTTTGCACACCTTTTTGATTCTCGTGGAAGAAGGTGCCGAGTTGAAGTGACGGATTGGACAAAGCATTCGTCTTATCAAACTTTGTGTTTGGACGTTCAGATTGAAATGCATTTGGTTGTTTCACAACAAAATTGTTTCTTAAAGATTTCAAAGATGGCTTCCTCTTGGTTGATTGATTTGCAAACTTAGTATTCGTACTCGTACCTTTGGTGGTGTCCTTTTGTTCAGAAACCTTATCAAATAACTGGGCTCTTAGCTTAGCATTTTCATAAATCGTATCATGTAACTTTTGTTGCAAAGAGTCAGTTATGGTTTTGGTTTGAGCCCGTGTCATATTGATAGAGTCAAAAAGGATCTTATATGTTGTCTTAAGATGTTCATTTTCTTTTGCATAATTCAAAACCGGAAAATCTAATTCCACATTCTCATTTTC
The DNA here is from genome assembly GCA_026074375.1 of Tanacetum coccineum. Taxonomy (NCBI): domain Eukaryota; kingdom Viridiplantae; phylum Streptophyta; class Magnoliopsida; order Asterales; family Asteraceae; genus Tanacetum; species Tanacetum coccineum. The sequence continues at coordinate 21,900 of BQNB010002618.1, read as the reverse complement.
TAGTTTCTGAGACAAAGGATCAAGGGTATCTGATACACATGAAGTATCCTTACTTTTACCCTTTTGATCTCCTAACTGAGCTTGCAACCATTTAATCTTTTGTTGCATGTCATTATAAGCTTTATCATACGAAATCTTGTCACATTTGCTTTCTTCACATTTTGTGTACCAATTATTCAAAAGAACAGCATATTCTTTTTCTTTTTTAATAATGCAATTTCAAGTTTTTCTTTCGTACGATCAAGCTCAGTTTGGATATTTGATGTATCTACAACAGAATTACTTTGCACAATAGACATAATATCTTGACTGACAACTGCTTTTAAGAGACGATCGATTTCAAATTCCAAAGCCTTATGCTCACCAAGAAATTCATTAGCTTCTTTTGCAAGAGATTTGAAGTCTCGAACAAATTTAGCTGCTTCCTTCAAAAATTATATTTCAAAATTTTGAAGTCTAGCATCAACTTGGTTGGCGATAGAGAAAATTTCATCTTTTATAATTTTGTGAATCTCTTGCAATCTGCAGCTGTTGCTGAAGATAAGCAGCATCCCGTTTCCTTGGCGTACTGGTTAAGTAAGCGCGAATGTTGTAAATAGATCTATTAGGAGTAATTATCCCTATCCGGGTAAGTAGCGCTTACTAGATTCGGAGGTCCCGAACAAACGGATATATACCATGTCGGATTGTCAATAGGTGATGTTGGTCAGATACCTTTAGGGCATGTAATTCTATTTGGCATATAAAATGCTTCATTTTAAATTAAGCTTCGGTGTCATGAGCTTAGCGCAAACATTAATTTCTTTTTATGTGAAGTTGTATCTCCTATAACTGTCACATGTGTACTGTGAACTTGTGGTCCACCTTTAATATTAAATTTAAACCTATGAATTCACCAACTTTATGTTGACGTTTTAGCATTTTTTTTTCTCAGGTGCTTAGCTATGGATGTCTTTGCTTGCTTTATGGTGTTGCCTTGCATTGGACCGATTTTCAAGAATTAGTATTATCTATGTTAACATCGTTGTCAAACTTTAAAACCTTTTATTCGCTTCCGCATATTATCGTTGGGCCTATGTAAAACTTTAACTATTTTAATTAATGCAACGATGTTGGATTTTTAAACGTACCCCTATAGGTCGTTCTTTGTATCTTGTGTGATGTGTATTATGACGTCACGCCCCCGGACACGTGTTTTTTACTAGGCCCCGTTTGGGGGTGTGACACTAACACAAAAATTAAACTTTCTAGATCAAAACTTTCCTAAGACAGTAAGGTATCTTGTGGTTAAGAGATTTTTTATTAAAGGGTTTAGCAAGGTATGTAAAACTCGTTTCGAAGTAACCTAAATTTTCAGACAAAAAACCCTAATTGTGTAGCATTGCTTAAATCAACTTTTTATACAGCAAATCTAATAGGGTGACATGAGATCTATGCATGACATGATAAATAAGTGTAATATGAGTTTCTTGAGACACTTACACGAAAAAAATGAATGAGTTTGATGATAGTGAAATGAGCTCGGATCAACCCGAACACTAAAAACCTTGGATGCACACTACCAAAACCCTTGATATCCTTAACAACCCTTGAAAGCTTGTTGTTCCCTTGTGTTCACCCAATTATATAGAGATAAAAGTAAAGTGTTTGTGTTAATTAAATGAAGGAATAGTGGGTGTTATTTATAGGGAAAAGGGTGGAGTAAGTAGATAGTTACTTGCATTAACCAAGTTGTAATTGTGTTAGTTGATTTAAGAGCATCCAAGGAGAGAAAAAGTACCATGGAACAAACATCGTTAGCTCATTGAGCCGTGGGTTTTAGTGGTGTTTTTAATGGTGGTTGACTTTCTTGAGTGTATGATGGTTCAAGGTGTTACCCATAGTGTTCTTGGTAGGTTGGAGAGCATGAAATGATGGTTTGTGGAGCACAACTTGGGAGGGAGGTGGGGGTAGGGTTAAGAAAACAAAAAGGAAGTATCAAGTTTATAAAAACATGTGTTATATATATAAATGTGATGGTAAGGTGGTGTATTGTGTTGGGTATAATGTGCATGCATGCATAGAAAATGATTTAGGAATGTAAAATCATGCATGGATAGTGAATCGAATGCATATGATTACTACTAAATCATGATCATGAAAATGTTAATGTGCGTGCTTAGTGTAGACTAAACCTTAGTCTAGTGTGGTAATTCACGACGTAAAACGTCTACAGATGGTCCTCGTTATGCGCGAAATAACCTAACGGTTATGAGTAAAGTCTATTATTTACTTGTTTTAGAATAAGGCGTTCTATTTTATGAATAAACATTAACATGAGATTGTCGGTTGTCACACAACCTGAGTAACGCGAATACTAAATGGGACCGGGCATTAAGCTGAAATCGTTGTTTACTAACCGAGTTCAGGATGACACGATTAAACCCGAATACAAAAAAAATTGTATAAATTTTGAGTTAAAATACACACTCGTCCTATAGATAGTATTGCAAAATAACAGTGTTTTAGTCCTTCTTTTTCAAAAAAAGATTGTGTGACGTCCTGACTTCCTTTGTTTTTCATCTTATTTAGTCCTTTGGCCTAAAGATTCAACTATTTAACAATTTTAATCTTTAACAATGTTTTATCTTTCATCTCATAGCTTGATTTCTTAGGGTGTATTTTGCAGTTTTTACTTTATAATTTTTATAAATTATCTATTTAATCTATTACAAATATATTACCGTTTTACTCATATTCAGGGTGATCGAACCTGATTTGACCCAAAACCGACATGAATTCAAATATCTATTTATGTTAGGATATCATTTCATCACCAAACACAAAAAATAAGAAAAATGATTTTAGAGAGAGAAAGTAAAAAAGAAAAAAATGGTTACTTGATCATGAAAAGAAAAATGAGAAGCAACACCCTCTCCACACTTGGAGAGGGCATTATATAGTTACAAGAGTGGACTATTCTTGTGGGCTTTGTGTTGGGCCGGACTTAATACAAATGGGCTTGAGCCCGACAACTAGGCCCAACTAGCTTAAATAAAATTCCCGTAAACTACGTTTTACTTATACAAGGCTCGGGAATATTTAATGACCATCACTTTAATAAATACACGGCTAACAATCTCCCCCTAAGGGGTGGTCATTCAATTGTGGATCCTTCTTGTGACGTCTTGAGTCTTGGAGCCTTGTATTCTTGGGAATTCCTTTTGAAGTTCCATTTGCATGCTTGTGATCTTGGATCTTGATCTTTAACTTGATATTCTTTGACAAAATACTGATATCGTGGTCTTTGGCCTTGATTTGTCTTGACTACTGAGATCTCTAAATCTTTATCCTTGAATCTTTATGCCGCCTTGCGATCTTGTGTCTCCACCCTCATGCTCAAGATCTTGAAAGCTTGCTAACAATCTCCCTCAATGTCATTTTAAGCTTTGATCCGACTTTGACCGACCTGAATTAACCCGTACTCGACCAACCCGACCCGATTAACACCCTTATTTGCTAGTATACCTTAATACTTTGAACCTTGTTTTACTCATATTCGGGGTGATCGAACCTGATTTGACCCAAAATCGACTAACCTGAATTCAAATAAGGTCGGGTATGTCATTTTAAGCTTTAATCCGACTTTAACCCGGCCCGAATTAACCCGTTCTCGACCAACCCGACCCGATTAACACTCATATTTGCTAGCATACCTTAATACTTTGAACATTATCCTAAATAATTTGAAAGGTAGACATGTTACATGTATATGTAAACACATCAGTTAAAAAAATAATAACAACAAATGTAATTGCCCCAATAATTAATTAAGATTTAAAATTTAATAATATTATTTAATTAAGAATAAAAGAAAAATTATTAAAAAATATTGAAATATAAAAAATCATCAAATTGTAATGAAAAAACGATATTATATGACAGAAAATACGTGAATTGCGTTTTGTTGTGATCATGCAGAGCCTAATTAAGTAAGAAAAAGACATGTTGAAAAAGGTATAAGGAGAATTAACTAATAATCCCAACTTTTTCATGAGGAATCATTGTATTACAATGATTTCTAATTTTGAATTCTACTTCCTATACCAAACAATAAAATAGAGGTGTGTCTCCATTCCTTGGAATGCTACACCCGTACATCTCCTTAGTCTTCTAAACCTACCTAACGTTACTTTAAATAACAAATCCATACCATATAAGCTACATTAACCTATGTATGATCTGGTCCGACCAAGATGATATTTTTGGCTGGCTATGTAAACCACATCTATAGTACACTTCGGGTTGAATCAACATATGATCTCACGTCCCTCGCTATAGTAGCAACAAGCTAATAATACTAACAAAGGATTGATACATAAAAGTATGAAAGCATTAACATTGACATTAGCACCTGGGAGTTAAGATCAACATAGACCCATTATTTGTCATAGATCCAATGAATCAATCTCAACCATCTATTTTTTTATCAAAAATAAAAAAAACTCACTTTCCACTTCTTTTTTAAAAATAAAATATCTTACAAACGGTAAATCGTCACACGACAAAAAATACGCCATCGCGACGAGTATTTTTTATCTTTCAGTAGACGGGTGACACGGTATACTTTCGAGGAACTTTTTTTCAATCACGAATTGCGAAAATCGTATATGATTCGTATAACGAATCATATATGATTTCATGAAATCATATATGATTTCATAAAATCATAATATATGATTTGTGATTCTAACAAAAAAAATTTCAATTTTGTTTCAGTCACGAATTGCGAAAATCATATATGATTCGTATAACGAATCATATATGATTTGTGATTCCGACGAACTTTTTTTTAATTTTGTTTCAGTCACGAATTGCGAAAATCATATATGATTCATCATACGAATCATATATGATTCGTATAACGAATCATAAATGATTTCATAAAATCGTATATGACTTCATAAAATCGTATATGACTTCATAAAATCATAAAAAAAGTTCGTCGAAAAACGAATCATATATAATTTCATAAAATCATATATGACTTCATAAAATCGTATATGACTTCATAAAATCATAAAAAAAGTTCGTCGAAAGTACATAGTGTCGCCCTTCTATAGAAAGATAATTTAATTCTCTGTCACGATGATATGTTTTGTTTTGCGTAACGATTAACAATGTGTGAGATATTTAATTTTTTTTTAAAAAGTGAAAAGTGGATTTTTTTTATTTTTGATGAAAAAATGAGTGGCTAGAATTGGTTCATTGGGTCTATGACAAATATGGAGTCTATATTGAACTTTTGGCTAGCACCTGGGGAACCAAATAATTACAAAGGGAATGCGACTACAAACCTCATAAACAGCAGACTTCGCAAGTCACAGATGAAATAAACGTAAAATGAGCATCTACATAATAGGCTAGAAAAAAATCATAACGATTATAGAAACCATGAAAACGAATCTTGGATTTCTTTATCACCTATAAATGAATGTTAATTCGAAAAAAGAAGAAAAAAACAGTGATTCTCCCGACAATTATCCGGCTTCTCTCTATAAATTCCTACCAAAAAGACCTACAGCCAAGCAGGGTTCACTAACTCAGAACACCCAAAACTCTAGTAGTCCCAGTAACTAAAATGAGATTAAAGTATTTACAGGATGGGAAAAACAAGAATTCACTATGGACTAGCGTCATCTGGGGCGTTTAAGAATCTCTTCATTGATAAGTCTGGTAACCTCTAATTGATTGCTAGTTGAACCATCACTACTCAGAACTCTCAAAAATGTGTTCAGCTCCTCCAAGTTTGCTTTTTTTAGCAGTCCTGAGATTACAGTATCCGTGTCCATATTCAAACCTTCGGTTTTCGTGGCATCAGTGTCGGTAGGCAAACCTTGGTTGTGGGCATGAGAGTGAAAAGGTCGTGATTCCCAGTAATCTGTGCACTGACGATTCCTATCTAACGACTGAATACCCTGTCAAAATTACAGAATACCAACTTGTTAATTACCATATTAATTGTTAAGAGTAAAAGGCAAGCTGGTGCATATATATTGCATAAAAATGAGAACGACATTTTGCTATTTGTATAAAATGTTCCATTAGTTCCGGAGTAGCAATTCTTTTTTTTTCTTTTTGGGGTAACCACAAATGATTCCAGCTAATGCAATAGTGTAAACATTTTATGTGAGGGTGAAATTTGAAAAGTACAGTATATTCTTTATGAAGAAAGGGTGATTCCGACTGGGTATGTCAACACAGATAAACCAATAGTTCAGTATATGCTTTCCACTACCAAGTTTACCCATTTCCTAATCAATACATTTTTAACAAAAATATTTGAAACTTGGCAGACTGAAAAACACCATACTCGCTTACTAGGAAACTGTTTCTTCAAGTAGAATCAAATGCATCTTTAACATGTATCATTAGGAGTCATTATACCGCTAGCATGCCCACAAATTGGTCAATTATTTATGCATATGACAGATCAAATGTTGTATTCAGTTTAATCGAGTCATCTAATTGTATGAACTTGGATCTCTAGAATATCCTCTTTCTGGAAACATACGGATTATGCAATAGAGAATACTAACCAAGAATGAATGAGGTGTTTAGCTTATACTAACACTGATTAACATTGTTAAATATGTCCTGATGTAAATTATAACTTTTGAATTAAAACCTAGTTTGATAAAACTCTAGAAATTGTGACTGTCAGTTTCACATGTGAGTCGTAATTAATACATCGATAACTATATAATGTAACTATGCCAAAATAGGATACCCTTATAAAGTTCACATGACATTGTAAAATGAAATCTTTTGTCCTTTCATGGAGCTTGATCGAGATAAAAATATAATTCGGAAAGATTATGCAAATTTTACCTGCAAAATGGAAGGTGAGGTAAAACCGAACATTTCCATGCCATCAAGACTCCCAGGAGGCTGCAAAGGATGAAGATTCAATACTTTCATCCTATGTTTCTTCGAGATCTCAAGATTAACTCTCTCCCTAACCATTTCCCAACATCTTGCCGCTGAGTAGTGAATAAACACTTCACTAGGATGGTCTTCCAACGAAACCTGACAGAAGACAAACATTATTCCATCATGAGTATTGTTATTAAATTTTAGTTTTAATTTGGATTAGACCAAATGACCAGTCCTGAATCCGTATCGTGAGACTTGGAAGATGATTTTCATTTACCATAAATAAAGGTCTTTTCTTTCCCACGTCAAGAATTTCTGAAATATAGTAGCACATATCCGCGGGATCTAAAACATTTATGTACTTAACCCGACTCCGAAAACCTGCACAAGAAAAATATTCAAAATTACATTCTTCCAGAGTACAACAATAACTGCTGAGTGTACAAGATTGTTTTAGCGTGGGGAGCTGTACCTTTAGGGTAAATGGCACGACTATCACACCATAACTTTTCCAACTGAACCACACCATAATCCAAAGGCTCAACATGAAAGTTTATCCTTCGCACCATTTTAGCCATTCTAGGACCTTTCTGCCCCTTAGGTTTGGCAGGTTGCATTTTGCTTAGCGGATTCGTGTGTGCATATAATCCTATAATTACATCTTTTTCCTCAGTTTCAGGTATCTGCTGCAACACCCCACCTGCACTTTCCCCATTGATGTTACCAGACCCTTTTATAATAGAAAGATCCTGTGGGTTCTTAACGGGATACATACTGTTTGACAAAGTTCTCTGGCAAAAGAGATTCTCCGGTTGGGACTCATGAGAATATTTTTTCCCTTGATCTTCACCTTCATCGTCACTAACCAGTATAACTCTATCACTTCCTACAATCTCTTTTTTGCACTTAGAACTAGTATCACTTGCTTCAGCTAATGTTGATGTTTCGGTTTGGTCTTTCTGAGAAGCAACAGATGTAATCGAACTAACCTCTTTGGATGGTGATGCGGTAACCGTAGAGGATTGTTGCTTATCTTTAGATACATAGGGAGCTAAAGCAAGTCCAAGATCTAGTTTTGCCCAGCGGTAAATAGCACTCAGTTTTCCCTCTAATGCTTCAACCAAAATAGTTAAATCTTTGATGTCATATCGTAGAAGGAAAAACTTTGCGCCCCAAGCACAAGAACAAAACTGTTTTGCATGATTTAAGCATGAATACTTAAGGGGTGAACAATGGTGACAACCTGCAGCCGATAGATGCAAGTCAAAATAGCATACACTGCATTCTCTCTCACTTGTTGAGTCAAAACTTGCATCCATCTTCAAAGCCTTAGATGTGCTACAAAGGAATTCCCTCCTCACACGCTCAATTTCCACACGTGACTGTAAAACAACAAAAGATTTTCTTGAATAAGATCCCAGCTTGCGAACATCTATTGTCCGAGAAAGAGGTATTAGTTTTACTTATGGTCGTATGAGCAGTTTATTAATGTCTAATAAATTACCTTAAGTGTTCTGGATAAGATCCCATCTTTACCACAAACTTCCTTCCATCGTAAATTATTGGGTGTGTTCTTTCTGAGTAAATTGAGTTCCCATTGAGCTTTTACAGCATCTCTTGCGGCACCAAGCAACAATTTATCATGGGAAATGGAAGTTCTCCGAGCCTGCTCACGGTAGAGCTCGAGGGCGTTATGCCCGTGAGGCAACCAGTCAACGGGTGCTACATTAACAGCCTCTGCACAATTGAATCCACAGTTGAATCCTGAATGATATGCTCTAGGAAAAGTCAGAATGAACTCTCCTGGATTCTGAATGCAGCGGAATACAGGAACTCCTTCGGATTTTAGAATGTTAGGGGAAAGTTGTGTGACCTGCAATTAAATAACATAAGTTAAAATTATTTCTAAACTTTCTTTTCTTTTCCAACTTTGAAGGACCACTCGTATCACATTAATAAATCTCACAGATAACTAGATTGTACAGATAGCTTTCTATCTTTTTTTAATTCAAGAAATCCACAAGCTGCTGAACGGGTATTTAATACATACAAACATACCAACCAAATTGTGTTAATGGTAACAGTAGTAATAAATAGCAAGAGTTACTATTTCAAGAATCATAAACTTAGGCCATAAATCTCACCAATTTGTGAAGCAAATCAGGCTGTTCTGCGAATAGATTAGGCAAATGCTTTCTCATAGCTGCCTCCAATCTATTGGCCTCTTTCCCCGGTACACCATACCACATCTTTGGAGCACCGAAATGCATGTAATTCATTGAATATAGATGATGATCTTCCACATGCTGCTCTTCGAAAGATTTGAAAAAGAAGAGGCACAAAAAAACAATTAAATATTCATAATATCCAGTGGCGCACAGAACTGTCAAAAAACAGAAATAGAAGGCAATATCCACTCACCCAACAAAACGATGAAAAGCACATTCCAACGTACAGCCATGGCACCAAAACACCAGATATATCACTGCTCTCGTATGAAAGTAGTGATCCTGGAAGCCTTGGGAAGGTATTTAAGTTCCAACCAGATCTAATGTACTTTTCATCTGAACCCGTCACTTGGTGAGCCTCTTTTGGAAATCCACTACCAAATGTACCAGTTTCCAAGTCAGCACCATACAATACCTATGTTGTCAAAATATAGAGTTAATAGCCGAAATACAAATATAGCAGCCGATTTGACAAATATATTCACCACATCTTTGAAATTAGTAAAATAACTTTGAAATTCAATAATACTATAAGTCTTAAGATAAGTAACCATGTTTTGATAAATTTTTGACAGACCGGTACTATGGGAGTGTTTGGATGTGCACTTTGCAAGTGATTATCAGTATATGATTCAAATTACGAGAATAAGATAATTAGCTGTAATATGAAGGGTTGTAGAAGATAGTACTTGAATGTGCTTGTATCGTTTGAAGTTGTAATAAACAAATAATCAGTTGAGAGATCGGCAAATCCAATAATATAAAGGATTCACAATTCACAAGCTATAGGACAACAGAAAAGAGCTGCATTGTGAAGAAAAAAGATAGTACTTGAATGTGCTTGTATCGTTGGAAGTTGTAATAAACAAATAATCAGTTGAGAGATCGGCAAATCCAATAATATAAAGGATTCACAATTCACAAGCTATAGGACAACAGAAAAGAGCTGCATTGTGAAGAAAAAAAATTGACGTTTTGTAAACCGGGGTAGAAGACTCAATAGGGGCAAAAGGGTAATTTAATTTTAATCTAAAATAATTAGTTTTGCCGTGGTTGATATGAAATTAATTATTTAACCCCTTATTTATTAAATTACCATATGCACAATTTTTTTAACTGGACGCTAAAAACAGATCATCACAACTTCAAGTCGTAACAGAACACTAAGATGCACACACACGTCCAAACACCCCTTTTATATGCCCGTTTGGTAATTAACCGAAAATACCTCAATTTCTTCACTAGGCCTTTCCACCATACGCCAATATTCACCCTCTATATTTTCTAAAGAAGGTTCCCATTGATCTTGTTTGACTGAGTTTTCGCATGCATTTGCATTCGTTTCGGTTCTACCAAAGTACTGAGTCTTGAAATCATCTGCATACTTTTGAAACTCTACAAGTGTGAACCTCGGACCAGGTTCGAACCCAAAACAAGCTTCGGGAACCATCACATCTACAGGAGCTGCAATATCTGACCCTGCTTTTATAACTCTCCTCTTTTTCCTTTTCTTATGACTATCAGGTCTCAACATTTGGCTCAATGTATCACGGTTCTGTAATTTGTCAACCCTCTGTATACGAGTAGCAAACGATGAACCTTCCCATACCGTCTTTTCCTTAAGAGGGCATGGTGGTTTCCATGATGAAGGTGGTACTATTCGACAAATACCGTATGCTTCAGCCTTTTCACGTATGCTTGATATATACTTCAACGTATCCTCAAACTCCTGGACAATGGATAAAATTTTATAATTATGAGTTAAGTTTCTGTATAGACTTCAGTATATCAGTTTCTTGATCATATATACCTCTTCAGTCGGGTAAAATACGGGTGCATCAAGAAGATCAGGCTTTCGAGACTCTTCTGGTCGCCATCTGGCAATTACCTGCGTACAAACGTGTTTAGAATTAGTCCAGAATTATAAACAATTGTACTTATTTCAAAAACGAAGTAGGTCAAATTGAATAACCTTTTGGCAGTTACTACACTCTTGACATCCACGAATAACCCCTTTAGAGATCGGGGCGCTTGAAGTTTGATTCTCAGATCCCGACTCGTCTCCTGAACTAGTATCAATTCGACCATAGTTCAATTTACGCCTATTAGACCTTTTTATATTTTCACTATCACTCTGTTCGGTCCCTGATTCCTTCTTGGCTGACTGCGGTGCAGATGGACTAGTGGAAACAGAACAGCTAGACTCGACTTTACTCTCTTCTACCCTTTTCAGAGAAAAGGCTGCAAGCGACTCGAATCCTGGTGGAATAGATGGCATATCCATGCTCTCGTCTTTTACATGATGACGGATGAGCTCCGTCCCCATCATGTGACTACTTAACAAAAACGCGTGTTCAGTATTCTTTTGTATTCTTTGTACCTTATCTGCAACATGATCAACACAGCATCATTATTATTGACTTTTATATCCAACTACTTTTTTTATCATAATTCATATTCTTCCAACATCTTATCGCTAATAGTAATTTCTAGTAAGTTAATTTTAATTTTAGCACACAAATAACTTTTACTGTAGAATTACAATTCATTAACCATGATTAGAACATCAATCAAACGACAGAAATCACGCCAGTCACAAATCATCGAGCACGCCGTCGCGGATCGTCAATCGCGCCGCAGCTAATCGATCTATGCCGCAGCGGATAGTCAATCGCGCCGCGGCGGATTGGCGACCACGCTGTGGCAGATCGTCGAGCGCGCCATCGCAAATTATCGACCGCGCGATCACGGATCGTCAATGGCGCCATCGCAAATCATCAATGGTGCCCTCGCAGATCACGCGCCTTCACGGATCGTCGATGGCGCCATCGCAAATCATCAACGCGGTGCAATCGCGAATCACACACCTTCACGGATCGTCGATGTCACCATCGCAGATCACGCGCTATCACGGATCGTCAATGGCGCATCGGGGCTCGCCAATCAATGGTATGTTTGTATGCATGTGTAAGTAATAATTCAGAGTATGTTAATTACCCCCAAAATTAGGTCAATCTTCTTTGACCAAATGCAGTTCAATCCAGATGATAAACTTCAATGAACCCTAATAATCCAAAAAAATAACAAATAATCAAAAATCTGATACTTAACATCATGAGTAAGAAAATAAATAAAAATAAATAGATCTGATCTAGCCTGACCTAACCCAGATTCCAATATTACACAGTATACATCAATCAATAAATCAATCAATTTGCTGTTACACAATATATATCAGTAACAGCAACTATTAACCCACTTTCAATAACAACAATAACTATATAAAAGTTGACCTAGTCAAAATCCCTAAAATTAGGCATGCAAAAACTAGATCAGAAAATTAGGGGAAAAAAAACCCTTCACATATAAAACAAAAGATAAGGATAACATATTGTTTTAAAAAATCACCATACCTAACCCTAGCCATATCCACTACAACATATTCATGTGTTACAAAAATATATAATATACCTGGGTTGGATTATATCAAGAACATAATATCCTGTTTGGTTTGGATTTTTTATTTTTGATGGAAAAAAATTAACAAACAAATTTGTCTAGCCAATTAAAAGTTTTTAATTAGATCTTTAATTATTACTAGTACAATAATTTTTATTGTTGTATGTAGGTGAGGTTCATGAATTTATTTGTTGATGTTACATTAAAAGTCATAAGGTGAGGCTAGGAATTGTGGGTAGATATTAAATTTTTATTTAATTTTGTTACTGTTGTTTATCTTTATTGTATATTTTTTATGCATTTTATAAAGTTATTGGGTTACCTTGTGGTGTTGTGACTTGTGATTATGAACACGATGATATTGTTGCGTGAAGGGATAAATGCTTTGTTGTAATGGACGGTCAAGATGTAGACACGGTTTCCGAGTTCTCAAGATGAGAATTTTGGTGTATAGTCTTTGTGGGAATACTATGGGCCATTATATGGTTTTTAGGATGCTTATTTTTTGTTCCATTAAATTAAAAATACAAGTTAGGCTCACTCGCGCTCCGCTGCGGGATGTTTGGCGGTCGGTGTTTTCGGTTGGACGTGTCAGAAGGTATATTTTTGTTATAAAAAAAAATTAACGGTCGTTAAGTAACGACCGATTTCAAACACTGTTTTGATGCATTCTAAAAAAAAAACTAACGGTCGACCGCTAGTGGGGAAAGGGGTATTTTATAAAAAAAAATATTAAAATGAGGGTAGTTTTCGTAATTTAACACATAGTGCGAGGGGGTATTTCGTAAATATTTGAGGGGCTATTTCGTAAATAAAAAAAAGAACGGGTCGGGGCGGACCGGGTCGGGTCGACCCGACAATACCGATAACTCAAAAAGTGCGAGTGAATATTTTGAAAAAAAAAGCAAAAAAACAATTTAAAAAAGATTTTAAAAAATGTCCGGACCGGGTCGGGTCAACCCTGGTGCATTTAATGAAGCGCGTGGTTAGTTCTATTGTTATTCATAAAAAAAACAAACCGATGACTAAAAAAGTGCGAGATAGTATTTAAAAAACAAAACAATTTTTTTTTCTAAAAAAAAAAACCGATCGGACCGGGTAGGGTTGACCCGGCGTATTAAATGCACCCCGGTCAACCCGGTGCATTTAATGCACACTAAATGCAAAAGGCCATTTAATGCATGCGAGAGGGAATTCGAGTGAAAAAAGGAAAATATTATTTATACAATTTTTTAAAAAAAAAAGTGAAAAAAAACAGGCGACCGCGAGCGCCGGTTTTGCGGGACCTTAGCGGACCCGAGGTTTGAGGAAACTTAAAGTTTTATTCATAAAAAAACAGACCGATGACTCAAACAGTGCGAGAGGGTATTCCGAGGAAAAAAAAGAAAAGTTTTATTTTAAAAACTTTTTGAGAAAAAAAAAGGAAAAAAAACTGGTAAAAAAAACTAACTGTTAAAAAAAATATTCATAAAAAAAACAGACCGATGACTCCAACAGTGCGAGAGGGTATTCCGAGAAAAAAAAAAGGAAAATTTTATTTTAAAAATTTTTTGCGAAAAAAAGAACGGGACATTAGCGAGCGCGAGTTTGAAGAAACTTAAAGTTTTATCTTAAAAAACAATACCGAGCGTTCAGCAACAGATCGAAAGGGTAATTATGCGGAAGAGAGAAAAAAGGAAAGTTTTATTTTAAAAAACTTTTTGAGAAAAAAAAAAAAAAAAAAACTGGTCAAAATAACTAAATAACTGTTTAAAAAAAAAACCTCATTAAAGCCGGTCCAAAAACTAATTTAATGCGACCCGTTATTTGGGTGGGTCGGGTCCCCCAGGAAAGTAATGTTAGTCATATAAAAGGTTGAGAAAAGTATGATTATCCGTTTACATAATTCACGAATTCGAACGCTCATGGCAAAAGCGACGGTGAGTTAATTATTATTTATTATTTGTTTTTATATATCAAATCTCAAATTATTATTATTATCCTACATTATTATAAAGGAAAATCATTCTTTCTTAAATCTTGAATGTTGAAAAATCTTATACTTTGTTGATCCTAAACCTAGATCGACTTTTTATCTTGTAAAGAGTATGTTACCTTGGATAAATCTAAAATAACAATAGTAGAAACTTTGTGTATATATCAAAGAAGATGCGGAATCTACACTTCAATACTCTAGAAGATATATCAATGAAACTGTAGATATGAATGAACAAAAACGCTTTTCATATTATAAGATAATAAATACGATACTTCTATCTTAGTACTAGGGTTACAACCTTAAGTTCTATTACAATGAGAATTGCTGTGTAGGTATGTGTAATGATAATGAGATAAAAACAGAATCCCTAAGATCTCCTTTTATACATTAAGGAGTCCTAATGGCTTACAATAATTTCCTAAATATTTATCAATGTATTTAAATACAATGAACTAAGTATTAAATTCCTAAATATTAGTCAAATTCCTCATTCAGCATAATCTCTTCAATTCATCATTAAATTCATCATCTGTTTGATTAATCATCATAAACTTTAGTCAATTAGCATTAAGTTATGCCTAGCATTAACCTTGTACTAACAGCATTAACTTTTTCACCAGCAGCAGTAATCTTGAACCAGCAGTAGTAACTTTATAAGCAGCAGTCTTAAGTCCTTCAACAGACTTAAGTTAGCATTGACAGTACTAACTTACTCTAGCAGTACTAACTGACTAGTTTAGTACTAGACAGTTGTAAACTTGAGCAGTACTAACTATTTTCTTATAACAATACAAACTGATGGCTTGGCGTTACAACTTCTGAAGTGTAAAATTCCTCAATAATCCCTATCTTTAAACTTGTGATTTACCTCTAAATTCAGCAAGTTTGTTTGAATTAAACAAGAATCATAGTATACGATAAAATCTTCGCTTCCTTCTGGTAAAGCCAGCATTGGTGCACTACACAACTTCTGCTTCAATAGTTAGAACGGTATTTCTTGTTTGTCACCCCCACTCAAACTTGACCTTCTTCTGAGTGAGCTTAGTTATTGGTTTGGCAATCTTCAAAAATCCTTCGATGAATCTTCAATAATACCCAGCAAGGCCTAAAAATTGACGAATCTCCGTTGGTGACTTAGGAGATGCCCAATCTTTAATGGATTTGATTTTTTCAAGGTCCATGTGAATACCCTGGTTGTCAATCACGTGACCAAGGAACTGTACCTTCGGGATCTAAAATTCACACTTGGAAAATTTAGCATACAACTCCTCTTTCTTAAGCAACTTTAAGATTAACTTAAGGTGCTCTTCGTACTCTTTCTTGTTCTTTGAATATATTAGAATATCGTCAATAAAGACAATCACGAATTTATCCAAGTAAGGTTTGTACACCCGATTCATAAGGTCCATGAATACGGCAGGTGCGTTTGTCAAACAAATGGCATAACTTGAAATTCATAATGGCCGTAACGAGTTCTAAAGGCGATCTTCGGAATGTCTTCTTCTCGAACCCTTAGTTGGTGATAACCTGACCTTAGGTCGATCTTCGAGTAGACACTCGACCCTTGAAGTTGATCAAATAAATCATCAATTCTTGGGAGCGGATAACGGTTCTTCACCGTTAGTTTATTCAATTCCCGATAGTCGATGCACATTTGAAACGATCCATCTGTTGATCCCAAACCTTGATCGATTCTTTACCTTGTAAAGTGTATGTTACCTTGGATAAATCCAAAATAACAATAGTAGAAACTTTGTGTGTATATCAAAGAGTATGCGAAATCTACTCTTTAATACTCTAGAAGATATATCAATGAAACAGTAGATATAAATGAACAAAAATGCTTCTATATTATTAATGATAAATAATACGAGTACTCTGTGTAGTACTAGGGTTTACAACCTTGAAGCTATTACAATGAGATGCTGTGTAGGTATGTATATGATAATGAGATGAATGAGATCATAAACTAGATGACCTAGGATCTCCTTTTATACATTAAGGAGTGCTAATAGGCTTACAATACTTTCCTAAATATTTAGTCAAATATATTAAATACAATGACTAAGTATTTAATACTTTCCTAAGTATTTAGTCAAATTTTCAATCAGCATTAATCTCTTCAATCATCATTAAATTCAGTCTTCTGTTTGACTAATCATCATTAGCTTTAGTCAATTAGCATTAAGTTATGCCTAACAACATTAACTTGTACTAACAACATTAACTTTTTCACCAACAGCAGTAATCTTGAACCACCAGTAGTAACTTTATAACCAGCAGTCTTAAGTCCTTCAACAGTCTTAAGTTAGCACTGACAGTACTAACTTACTCTAGCAGTACTAACTGACTAGTTTAGTACTGACAGTTGTAATCTTGAGCAGTACTAACTATTTTCTTCTAACAGTACTAACTGTTGGCTTGGCAGTACTAACTCTGTAGTGTTTAATTCCCAACATACTTATCTAAAGAAACTTTGAAAAACTTCACGCCAATGAATTGAAATCATAAACAAAAAAAGAAGGATCCACGTCAATTAATTCAAATCACAAACAAAAAAGGAAGGTACCGTGCATAATACTCCAACTACAACTATTACCGCTAGGAATTTTTGGCTCTATGCGCAGGTATTCGTCTAGTGTTTAGTTAAGGCCAAAACACATATTAGTACACTGAACTTGGCAAAGTGGATCATCTAGTATCCTGAGCTTTTAAAGGTGCATAATAGTACTTTGAACTTGACAAAATAAAATTTCTACTACCCTATACTAATGAACTCAACAATTAATTATTTTTTTCTTTCTAAAAATCGTTTTAGTAGACTATTTTGTAATAAATAATTTATAGTAAAAAAATTAGCTAGGCAAATATATTTTTTCCTAAAATTTAATTATCTTTTATCTTTTAAAAATTAATATAGTATTTTAGTTGATTATTTAGAATAAAAAGAATGTATATGTAGTATTGATTTTTAAAATATTTCTAGCGTGTTACTTTTATTATATCTTCGTATAATATAATTAAATGTTTGTTTCAAATAATTTTTAGATCAACTTATAACTAACTATATAGGAATTTTGCAATTTTCAATTTAAATATGCATATAAAGAACTAAATAGTCAAATTGTTATTGTTTCAAAATTATTTGAAACGAACACTTCAGTATATCATACGTAAATTTATGTATGGAACAATACTTTATAGAAAGTGAATTACCGCACTACTTTTGCTACATAGATATTTGTATTATTCTATTACTTATGTGTTGTTTCAAATAAATTTCTGACAATAACAATTTGACTATTTATTTCTTCATATGCATATATAAATTGAAAATTACAAAACTCCTAGTTAGTTATAAGTTGATTTAAGAATTATTTGAAACAAACATTTAATAATATAATAGAAAACTACATTAAAAGTAGCGCGCTAGAAATATTTTAAAAATAAATGCTACATATACATTCTTTTTATTCTAAATAAATAATTAAAATACTATATTAATTTTTAAAAGATAAAAAAATAATTAAATTTTAGGAAAAAAATATATTTGTCTATCTAAAAGTTTTACTATAAAGTATTTATTACAAAATATTATACTAAAATGATTTTTAAAAAGAAAAAAATAATTAATTGTTGAGTTTATTTAGAGATGGCACCCGTGGGTAATGGGTATGGGTTCATCAAACCCACCACCCGAACCCGTGATTTTTTTTCACCCGCCACCCACCAATGGGTACAACTTTTTACCCATACCCATGTCCGTGGATACCCTTCGCCCGTGGGTTTGTGAAATGGAACAAAATCATAAAACCATGATATGTAAACTAACTATGAAACTAGGTAATAAGACATCATATCAATTTTCTAAATATCAAGTTCACAAAATACACAATGACATGTCTGAAACTAGAAAAATTAATCATCATTACACCAAATCACATACATGTACTGAGATATATCATGTATATATCTTTGAAAGTTTGATCTTTCATATTCATCGTTTAGTCTTGTAACTAAAAAACTATTAGTTTACTGTGTAGTCTAGATATCTTGGTAGTTATTAAATATATACAAACAACCTCACAAATATTTAAGTAGTATAATAAATTTTATTTTAACACAAATGGGTTTAGGGGTACACCCGTGGGTATTTAGGCGGGTACGCTCGTGGGTTTCTTAAATGGGTACACCCATGATGGGTATGCATTACCCGTCACCCACCCGCCACCTACCGATGGGTATAAATTCTCACCCACAACCCACCCGCGGGTGAAAAATAACATGATTACCCACCCATTTACATGCGGGTACCCATGGGTTATGGGTTTTTTCTCACCCGTTGCCATCCCTAAGTTTATTAGTATAGGGTAGTAGAAATTTCATTTTGTCAAGTTCAGGGTACCATTCTGCACTCTTAAAAGTTCAGGGTGCTAGATAATCCACTTTGCCAAGTTTGAGTACTAATATGTGTTTTGGCCTTTAGTTAAATACTATTATTAGAAGATAATTTTGTACTATGTATTCTCGCATTGGTACTTGTTTGTTGTCTTGTATCTTAAGATTTTTGAACTTTTAGTAGTACTAATATAATAAAATGGAAAAGCACGGGTACGGTGAGTTTTGGGGCGGTGTCGTCTCTAAATGCGACCTGGCAACGCCAAGGCCACACCGGATTATGCATATATCGTTGAAAGTTTGATCTTTAATATTCATCTTTTAGTTTTGTAATTCAAAGAAACTATTAGTTTACTGTGTAGTCTAGATATCTTGGTAGTTATTAAATATATACAAACAACCCCACAAATATTTAAGTAGTATAATAAATTGTATTTTAACACAAATGGGTTTAGGGGTACACCCGTGGGTATTTAGGCGGGTACGCTCGTGGGTTTCTTAAATGGGTACACCCATGATGGGTATGCATTACCCGTCACCCACCCGCCACCTACCGATGGGTATAAATTCTCACCCACAACCCACCCGCGGGTGAAAAATAACATGATTACCCACCCATTTACATGCGGGTACCCATGGGTTATGGGTTTTTTCTCACCCGTTGCCATCCCTAAGTTTATTAGTATAGGGTAGTAGAAATTCCATTTTGTCAAGTTCATGGTACCATTCTGCACCATTAAAAGTTCAGAGTGCTAGATAATCCACTTTGCCAAGTTTGAGTACTAATTTGTGTTTTGGCCTTTAGTTAAATACTACTATTAGAAGATAATTTTGTACTCTGTATTCTAGCATTGGTACTTGTTTGTTGTCTTGTATCTTAAGATTTTTGAACTTTTAGTAGTACCAATATAATAAAATGGAAGAGCACGGGTACGGTGAGTTTTGGGGTGGTGTCGTCTCTAAATGCGACCTGGCAACGCCAAGGCCACACCGGAGATGTCGTTTTCGGGTCTGACGTCGTTACAACTAGCCCAAATGGTCTTCGTTTTTTTTCTCTTTTGTGAACGTTGCATAACGGGTAGAGAAAAAAAGTGTCGCTCAGAGTTCTAAAATACCTACAATTTTTACTCTTTAAAAATCTTATAAATTAAAATACCTCATTAAATCTTCTAATTTTTACAAACACTTTTACATACGCATCTCAGCAATACTTTTATAAAAAGAAACGTTAAGGACCCCCACGACCTTGAGCTTTCGAAGTCTTACAAGGTCGTTGGGAAATTATACAACAACCCGTGTGTGGAACCAAGTCAGCACGCTACGAAGAATCATGTATTGTTGCATCATATTACATAACATGATATTGAAATATCAAGAATTCGCCGTTAGTGAATTTAACGAAATCTACGTTTCTCCACAATTGAATATTCAATATACTTCGATCAAACGATGCGAGACACACTGAAGAAAAACCAATTAACTTCAGGATAGGACATTTTACGACGACCTTCGGCACGATATCATGGAGCATTTATGGAACCTAAATTAATAAATTGTAATTTATTTTTATTAATGAAATCTTAATTTTAGTTTAATGTTTTTTTTATTTGAATAAATGAAAAAATAAATAAAAACTTGTTGGGATTTAACATCTAATAACACTTATAAACACAAGTAACGTAGCGGAAAAACATCCCCCAAAGGGATCACGTATGTGCACGTAGATTAACAAATAAATAACAAACTTACTAACCTTTGTTATTGATTGAGTAGTCGAATAGAGCAAAGAACGCCTTTTGTTATTTTCTAAAACCCACGAAACAATTTAAGACGCCAAAGTAGATGTCCTCGATGGATTTAGTCCACACAACACAACTTTGATTACTACTTAAATGCTAGTTCTAATTCACGATCAAACAAACGAAACTGTTGTTCTTTGTTTTCTTGAAATCGACAATCAAACCCTAAAGGGTTATGGTACCGATCGGTTTAGGGATAAAAAAGGAAGAAAAGGATTAATCAACTTGTTTCTAAGGGCAATGTGTTTATAGGGTGAGTTTAGAAACCCTAATACAATACAATTCCTTAATGAACAAGTTTAGCTCTTTTCTCTAATTGTCCTTACCTAGGTCGGTCGAACATAAGTCCCTATGGACTTTCCATATTGTTTTTTGGACTTGTTTAATTAACATGTCCATTACATATTAATTAAATACCCTTACGTTAATTATTCGTCAAACAGACTAATTAATGACCGTTAAGTAAATCGTGAAATGATAACTAATAAAATTAATAGAGTTTTTTTTAGAACGACATTTTTTTCATTATCTCACAATATATATATATATATATATATATATATATATATATATATATATATATATATATATATATATACATGGACGAAGTCATGACCAAATATGACCTGGTGCACAATTTTTTTAACCATAATATAATAGCGTTAAAAAGTGAATTAAAACGAAGATTTCATTACAACGATAAAACTAGAAACACATTTCGATTAACCGGGTGCAATTATGATACATTTGAGAAAAATTGTTGTTTTTTTCAAAAATTAACACTACATCGAAAAAAATCCATAGGTGTCCCAGGCACCCGCGGGACACCCCTTGCTCTGTCCCTGTATATGTATATATATGTATATACATATATACATATACATATACATATATATACACATACGTGTATACATATATGTATATATATACATACATATATATATATATATAGATACATAATATATATGTATATACATATACGTATATGTACATACATATACATATAGGTATATATGTATATTACATATATACATATATGTATATATTTATATATACATTTATGTATATACATATATATATATACGTATATATGTATATATTTATATACGTATATATATATATA